>PVJH01039814.1:0-16137 GCA_004026705.1 Nesogale talazaci | reverse complement strand
TTAAAGGTTTGAAGATACACAAGTGGCCATCTAGCTTAGAAGCAACAAAGCCCACGTGGAAGAATCACACCAGCTTGTGTGACCACAGGATGTTGAAGGAATCAGGTATTAGGCATCAAGGAACTAAAAATTATATCATTAGAAATAAGGGGAAGAACAGATTGGGGACCCAAAACACATCTCTAGGTAACAAGACATCTCCTTAGAAAAGGATCACAGGGAGACCAGCCGGTTAGGATACAGTGTAGTAACGAAGAAACACGCAACTTTCCTCTAATTCTTAACTGCTTTCTCCCCTCCTCTCCTCACTACCACGATCCCAATTCTACTTTACAAATCCAGCTAGGCCAGAGGATGTTCACTGGTGTAGATAGGAACCAGAAACATAGGGAATCCAGGACACATGATCCCTTTAGGATCAGTGGTGAGAGTGGCGACGCAGGGAGGGTGGAGGGAAAGTGGGGTAGAAAGAGGGAATCAATTATAAGGATCCACATATAACCTCCTTCCTGGGGTAGGGGCAACAGGGAAGTGGGTGAAGGGAGATATCAGACAGTGTAAGATATGACAAAATAACAATAATTTGCAAATTATCAAGGGTTAATGAGGGTGAGGGTAGCAGGGAGGGAGGAGTAAAATGAGGAGCTGATAGCAAGGGCTTAAGCAGAAAGCAAATGCTTTGAGAATGTTGAGGGCAGCAAATGTACAGATTTGCTTAACCTAACAATGAGTGAATGTATGGATTGTGGTAAGAGCTGTATGAGCTCCCAATAAAATGATTAAAAAAGGAAAGAAAAAAATAATATCAAATAAAAATATTAAACAAAGTTTATATGATAAAAAATAGAAATAAAAAGAAAGTAAATGATGACAACATATGTACAAATATCCTTGATGCAATTGATGTATGGAATGTTCTGAGCTGTAAAAACCCTTAATAAAATGTTTTCATATCTATACATGTAAATCAATGCAAACTTTTAAAATGTTTTATAAACAGAAGACAATGAAAGACCCCCAGAAAGGGAAATTAGTTGATAATATATGCAACAATAGATTGATTTATGTTAGTGACGGACTTTTAATTACAGACAACATAAAAGGAAAACATTTTTTAGGAATACAATGATTTCTTGCTTTGTAGGCTGTAGAAATAGGAGATCACACAATGCTAGCAATGCATAAAAAACTAAAAGACAAGACATAAATAAGGGTGTGGAAGATATGAATAATATAACAATAAAAATATACATGTAACTATACAATAATGCAGGTAACTTTTTTTAATACAGGTAACTTTTTAAGGAATTACAAATATCAGTTTATGACCACTAAGTACACCTAAATTATTTTTCAGAATATATGGGACATTTGCAAATTTAAACTCCAGAATAATTGACTTGCTATAGCTTAAATAAGATGGCAAGTAATGAAACATCACACAAACAGAATTCAATATGAATGATTCAAAAAGTTATGTAATTTAAAATTATTTTTTAAATTACATATTAAGCCATAAAACACTTTGTAAGCTTACATTCCACAATTTGTAGACCATATTGAAATAAGTCTAGATACTGATGTTTTAAAAATTAACTCTAAACAATTTGAAACTTAAAAAATATCTACTTGAAACTAATACTCAGTGGAGGGATAGTTTATTATTATTTAATTTCTTTTGAGATTTAAATAAAATTTCTAGGGACAATATTTTTATGTTTATTAAAGTCATTGCTTTCAAGTTTTAAAAGACTAATTAGAAATGAATAAATGGATTACACTGCGCAATAAGATTCACAAGTATAATGTTAAACAGAAACCATCCTTACGTCTCCCTACTTTTAAATAATAAAGAGTTTTAGAATAAGGAAGAAGGCTGAGCCCCGGTGGCATAGTGGTTGTGTGTGGGACTGCGACCCACTGGGATGGAGGTTCAATTCCAGCTCCTAGGAGCAAAGGTTGGGCCTCCTACTCCCACCACCAGAGGGCAGTGATACCTAAAAAAAACTAAAAAAATTTTTTTAATTAAAAAAAAAGAATAAGGAAGAGAATACAGCCACCTTAAAGCATAAGGAGAAAAGAATTAATAGATAAGCATGACATAAGTATGAAACAGTTTTTGTTAGTTGTCATGGAGTTGTTTCTGACTTATAAGCAAAAATCCTATAAAAGACAGAATAAAATATCGTCCAATTCTGTGTCATCCTTCAGGTGGTTCTTATGCTTGGGCCAATCATTGCAGTCATTGTGTCGATAAATAAAGATGTAGATTTGACAAACAAGTTCAAGATTTAACTCTGAAGAATACTAAACATTATTTTGTGAAAGTATCAGGAACAATGAAGATACGACCATACAAACAATATAGATGCAGATTAAATTTTTTAAGTAAACTCTTCGTAAGATGATTGCTGAAGGAAAGGATAGGTTTTTAGGGGAGAAATTATTAACTTTGTGTTGGTAAGTAGGGAAAGAAAAAGTTTTATTCTCTTAAAAATGTTGAATTTTTAAGACTAAATTTGATAGATAAGTTGTAAAAACAACCAAATGTTTCTATTTACAGTCATTATTTCCCTTATACATAATGGAAGATTCTTATTAAATAAAAGTTAAAGATGACGTTATCTCATTCTACCACCACTATGTACTTTTTGCCCCTGCAATTCACGGTATTGTTATGAAATAAACTAAGAGATTGAAAGTAAAGAGAAAAGGATGGAATGAGGCACAGAAGAAGGGAGGAGAGAGAGAGAAAAAGTAAGAGTTATGAGTATTGAAAAATGTCCAAACAATGTACATAGAGGTAATATAATTGTCTTATCAGTATTTTAAGGATGTTTTAGAAATTGATGAATAAAAAAGATGTTTATGAAAGCAAAACAAAATGGAAACTACTATAAAGTAAAAGACCTAAATGAATAAACATCTTTTTCTTTTTCCTATTGGAGTTTTCGTTAAGACTCACTATAATCAATGTATCACTTCCCCCAAATTATATATGTTTAATTCTATCCCAATAAAATAATAATAGATTTTTAAAACAATCTTAAAATACAGAAGTGATGCTTTGGGAGGATCACAGTGAGCAAGTGTTGTAGGAAAAATACACTAAGAACAGAAATGAGAAGGAGTTTATGTTACTAATATCAAAATTAATTTCTGTAAAGTTGCAGTAATTAAGACATTGAGTAAACAAGTCACTGTTTCAAAATTTAAAATCATGCAGCAGAACTTTGTGTTTTTCAGCACATGTAATTTATCAGAATAGCAATGGAAGCGTCAGCTTTAGAAACGTGCAGTGAAGTCCACAGTTGTGCCTGATACATTCTCGTTGTTTGCTCTCCAATGACTCTGTCGTGGCAACCAATGTTGCCAGGTTCTGCATCATCTTCACAATCACTGCTGTGTTTGAATTCATTGTTGTAATCCTTGTGTCAACCCATGTCATTCAGTTCTCTTTTTCATAGATTTTTAACTTTATCAAATAGTTTCCAGGAACTGGTAACGTCCAGATAACATGTCTGAAGTATGTGAGACAGATTGCTTCTAAGTAGCAATATGGCTTTACTTTTCAAGACAGATTTATTTCTTCTTCTGGCAGTCCACATTCAGTATTCTTTGCCAACACCATAATTCAAATGCATCGATTCTTTTTCACTCTTCCTTGTTCATTTCCAGCTTTCCTCATGGATCTGAGGTAATTGAAAATATTATGGCTTACATCAAGCACACCTTTGTCTTCAAAGGGATATCTTTGCTTTTATAACACTTGAAGAGATCTTCTGCAGGTGATTTGCCCAGTTCAACAAGCTATTTGATCTTGTGACTAATGTTTCTATGGACCTTGGTTGTAGACACAATTAAAATTTAATCCTTCATAACCTGATATATGAGGTAAATCCAAATAAGGACCTTATTGGAGGGGCTGAGCCGCACAGAGTTGGCAGTTCAAATCCAGCAGCAGCTCTCCAGGAACAAGGCTGGGCCTCCCACTCCCACCAGCGGGCAGTGATGCCCACAAAAAAAGGGCCTTATTGGAGTCCTGGTAGTACTGCTATGAAAGGATTGACAGCTAGATGTAAGTAAGATCAGCGGTTCAAATCCACCAGCCATCTCACCCCTGGAGGAGAAAGTTGAGTCAAATGCTGGAAGTCCTATGTAGACTTGGTTTGGAACCCTGTGCAGAGTTGCTGCAAGTCAAGATCAGTTAAATGGCATTGGTTTGGCTTTGGAAGCAACAAACAAAAGCAACCACATGTTGATTTGAAATGGAATGAATGAAAACACTTAATGGGGCTGAGAAGAGTGTGGATGAAGCAGAAGAAACATCTCAAATACACACACATAGAGGCAGTTTATGAGGAAGACCCTCAATAAGAAAGACTGATACAGTGATAGGAATGATGGAATCAAGCATAACATTAACTGTGAAAATGGTTCAGGACCAGAGCAGTGTTTTGCTATGAGTTGGATAACGAAAAAGAAAAGTAAAGAGTAAGAAAAAAAACAACAAACAATGTTTAAAAAAAAAAAAAGCCAAAGAAATTTCTGTCATGGAACAAGCAAGAAAGCTTGCTCAGCCTAGAGCAAATTCACGTTGAGTCAAAAGGGAGATCAACAGACTAAGTACCATTTTACAACATGGTTTAAGCACCATACTTACCAAGTTTACAATAATCTTTGTCAGGGACAGGAGTGGGGGGGCAGCAGGGGAATTGGGCAGCAAAAAATGAATGCAGGATGGGGGAAGGAATGATTGACTTATTTTGATGATGTATATACAACTCTTTTACAAAGTAGTTTAACTAGGGACATGCATTTTGTGTGAATTGTATATCAAGAAAACTAGTGAAATGTTCTAAATTTCAAAGGTGCCTTTCTTTCTAATTGAACTATGACTTCTTAAATAAGGTGACCAGATGTTCTGCTTTTTAACTATCTGTCCCGCATCCTACATTCTTTTAAAAGTAAATATGCTACTGTACTATTTTTGTGTTCTACGAACCTTTTTGTTGCTTCATATAGACCAAATTTTTAATCAAGAACCCTCCTCCCTCACGCCTCAGTCAATCGGTGTCCCACTTAAAATCTGGTCACTACTTCAACTCTCCAGACTGAATGTTTCATGTTGATGAAAAAAATCCTCATTAAAGTAGGGGAAATGAAGAACAGATTTCCAAGTTCTCCTAGAATTCAGATTTTGAGTCATTGAAGCTAGGCAAAGCCCCAATACTATTAGTTAAGGTCATCTTTAAACCTTAAACTTAAAAGAGCCCCTGAAATTTTCTTAAAATCAAATAGTAGTGCAACTTAACTATACAGCTTTAAGCTCGTAACTTGAGCATTCTGCTCTTTGTCGATCTATTCAGGATGTTATTCTTGTCTGAGAAGTTATTCTTCTGAAATTCTAATGGTTTACAATCTTTTCCCCCTCTCAATGTCCTTAAACCTTCCCAGAGATAACCATTTGCAAATAATTCCAAGGGTTTAGTTCCTGAGTCATCTTTCAAAGGCTGCGTGCATGAAGTAGACAGAGGCCCCAGACATCAAAAAAAAAAAAAAAACATTTTGGTAGTAACATGTTGTATAAACCAAAAAAAATGTCAAAAAATCTAAACTCATTGCCATCAAATTAATTTGGAATCAGAGTAATCTTTTTGGGGATGTGGCGAGTGGGGATGTGGGGGACCAGAGTAGAAATGCTTCATTGGGCTTCCAAAGCTGCACGTTTTTACACAAGCATCTTTCTCCCAGGGAACAGCTGGTGGGTTTGAACTACCAACCTCATAGCAGACTCCTGTTTACATACTTAACCTAGAGAATTCCTTTGCCCTAAAGGGAAGAAACTGTCATTACTGACCAAAAGAATTAAAATATTAACTTCAGATTCTGTTTACTTAACATCTACATGATACCTCCATAATATTAGCTAATTGTTTCTTGGTGTTATAACAAAAACAAAAAATATGGTATGCATTTGTATATTTTTATTTCTCACCGATCCATCCTGGGGAAATTTAGGAAACTTAGCATGAAAGACATAGTTTAGAATTTTGTTTCAATCAACCATTATCAGTCACTAAAGCTAAGAAAGAGTTTTACCCTGTCCTAGGGTCAGTATGACTCAGCATCGACTTGGTGGCAGTGAGTTGGTTTTCTTGGATTGAAAGTTCACAAGGAACCTGGTGGTCCTGTTTGAGAAGTGCTGCCCTGTGATCATGTTAAGGTTCAAACTCGCCAGCTGCTCCACAGGAGAAAAATGAGGCTATCTATTCCTTTCAAGATTTACAGACTCAGAAGTTCTATGTAGGGTAACTAACTATGCATCCGAGTTGACTTGGTGACCTCCTCCCCCCACTCCCGCCTCTTATTTATTTGCTTGTTTAAAGATACTTCTCAGTTTATTTTCAAAATTCTCCAACATGACTCTTAGGTTAACAGATTGAAAATGCAATAAGATCTTGTCCTCCAAATAGCCCACAAAATCTTATGTGTATAATATGCCTTCAGCCCAAACCAATTTATTATAGATCAGCCATCTTTTGTCAACATTCATAGGATTTAAAAAACTGAAAGCCTACCATGATATATTCAGTGCCAAAATCAAACCTAGTCAAGTTGGAACACTTGACTTCAGTTGACACAAAGAAGCTTATGAATTTATCCATGGTGATATATTTGCTACACAATTTTAAATTTGCATCAATGTTGGGTTATCAAGGGTCACACTGCTTCCTGTTGTTGTGTGCCTTCCTGTCACATCTGATATCTTATGTCACAGAGTAGATAGAACTGCCTGTGGTGATGCTGGGGGGTCGTGCTGGTGGCTCTCCTCTCACAGAGCTGCTGCTGCAGGATTTCAACTGTGGAACTTTCTTTCAATTTGCATTCAAGCACTTAGCCATTGTGCCACTCAAACTCATTGCTATTCATTTGACTCCAATTCATTTGATCCCAAGCCATCTTAGGTAGGTCTTTGAAGGCTGTAATCTTTATCAGAACAGATAAGCTTATCTTTCTCTTGATACTGGGGGTGGGGGGTGGGACGGGGAGTGTTTGAGCTGCCAAGCTTGCTTACCTGACAGTGATATATATATATATATATATATATATATATATATATATATACACACACACACACACACATATATATTTCTAAATGTTCAAAATATTTCAACTGCCAGATACATGTGGAATTGTTGGTCCGTATTTTCAGCTGAAGTAAGATTTGTCTTAGGCCAAGAATGTTCACAGTAGTTATAGTTAGTCTTGGTGGTTCCACCCTACCGCTTGATATTTGTCTGTTTGTTTGCTTTAACAACCCTGCTCATGAATCTTATTTCTCTTTCCCCTGGTACCATCCCCCTCGAGTTGTCTTCATGTGTGTCTCTCAGCCTCAGAGGCATCTGTGACGTCCCTCTCGACTGTGGCAACATCGCTTTTTGCTTACCCTCTTGGGGAAGGAGGCCCCAAGCAAGTCTTTAAAATAACCCTTTGGCTTCCTCTTCTCCTAATCCACCTCCTTCCAAACTCCTCCTTTATCTTCTTGTTCATTTGAGTAGGAGGGACAGCAAAAAAGAGGAATGTCCTCAAGGAGATGGATTGACACAGTGACTGCAACCAGGGGCTCAGACAGGGGAACGATTGCGAGGGTGACGCAGGATGGAGGAGTGGGTTCCACCTGTTGGCTTGCCCTGGGTTGGAATTGACTCAATGATCCCTAACAACAAGAACACAGCTTAAGAGTAACTTTTATCTCAATGTGCTTGAAGTCTAGTGATGGGTATACAGAATAGTATTCAGTTTACATAAACTAATGAAGAATAAAGGTGGTCTGATGTTTTGGTTATCTATTGCTGCATAGCAATTGACTTCAAAACTTGGTGGCAAGGAAAGAGTTATCAAGTAATCTTTGGCCATTGTGGATGGTGCGAATGATGAAGTATTTAACCCCCTCCCCCCCCCAAATCTTTGAAATATGTTCTGGTAATTTACTCCTGAAAGGTGACCACCAGTTGAAAACCCTACAAAGCATGGCTCTATTCTGAAACCTAGGGGGCTGCAATGGGTTGGAAGAAGCAGGAGAGTTCTGGGTTTTGTTTAAGATGCCACGATAGGTCAAGCAACTTTCTTTCATCTTGAATGACCTCCCTTCAAAAACAATTCTATGATCATGTGACCTGATTCCAAGATCTCTCAAGTTAATTTTTCCAGAAGTTTTCTTAAAGTTTCACTTTAAAATTGCATTGTGTTTGCATTTTCTGACATGTTTTTGCTTCCTCCATTTTCCCTGCTTGATAATATAAATAGGATAGTGGAGGAGATGACTGTCCTAAACACGTCTTCAAATTACATTCTAGTATGAATTTAGAAGTCTAAGAGGTAACCAAAAATTAGAATATTACTCTCCTTTATTTTATCCAAGGAGACCTGGTAGTGTTGTGGTTACGCATTGGGCTTTGGTCCACAAAGTTAGCAGTTTAAAACAACTAGCCAGGTACATAAGAGGATGCCAGGGCTTTGTATTCCCTAACGATTTACAGTCTCCAGATCCCACAAAGGCAGTTCTACCCTGCCCTATAGAAATACTATAAGTTGACATTAACATTTAAAGGCAGTGAGTTTGCCTTTAAAAATTTTTAATTTTCTCCGAAGAAGGTTTTCAATCATAAATCTGGGAACACTGTGAAATCTCATGATCCTTCTTTTTTAACATTAGCAATCAGAGAAATAAATTTTGAGAAATCAATAGAGACGGTCACTGTGAGACAGAATTGTGATGGCAGTGACAGGTTTTTTTTGGGGGGGGGCAATCACTGCCCTCTGGTGATCATGGGAGCTACCCAGCCTTGCTCCTGGAGAGCCACTGCTGGATTTGAACCACCAAGCCCGTGGGTTGCAGTCCCGCAATCATGGGCCACAGTCCCTCACTCAGGCAGTGAGAGTTTTTTTTGAAGTCCTAATACTGCATGAGCCTAGTACTTCTAAATTAAGTAGTTTCAAAAGTTAATGAGAAAAATTAAATCAGAAGACAGTGGGATTTCCCCATGAACTCTTTGAAGCCTCCTTGTATTGTACAATCAAAGCTCTTAGTTGAATAAAAGAGTTTTTATTCTGGTGATTTTAAACAGAAAAGAGACAGAGTGAAGGAAGGAGAGGTGGAGAAACCATGTCAGCTTCCAGAACAGGATAGAAACACACACAAAACTAGCCTTGGAGAATTCTGGCCCAGTTTCTCTAAAATAGCACTGCTACAGTAGGAAGAAATCTTGGTGGCTTAGTGTTATATATGGGCCTAACCACAGGATTAGTTGTTCAAATCACTTTTGAGTAGTAAGCGGACACTCCTCTCTGGTGCCAATATTATTTACAAAGTCAAGCTATACCATGCAATCTCTATTGTTCAAATTCACCAGCTGCTTCTAGGGAGAAAGACGAACCTCTCTCCTTCCATTATAGTTTCAGAAATACAATGCTCTACTCTGTATTATAGGTCCCTATGTCTTGGGATCTTTTTAATGTCAGTGAATCTAGTTTTTCAGGTACAGTAGGAAAAACAAATCAGGCAACATTTATCAAGCAGAGAAAGTGTGAACATAATTTACTTCCGAGTCATTGCCTTGCCTAAGTGCTTCATATTCGTGAGATCATGGCCAGCCTCGCTACCGGAATTTTAACAATATGTTGATGGGATCAACTTTGAGAAAGTTGACGAATAGGGAGTCAAAAACGTGTTTGATAGGTAGACGTAAATGAGATTCCTATCTCAGCTTACAGTTTAGCCAACCTACAGCAATATGCATTCTTGTACCATTCTTTAACCTACAAACAATACCTGAAAAATAACATGCTCCAACTGAGCATCCTATTAATGAAGTTTATATTTGAAAGATCCTTAGCCCTTTCCTAAAGGGAATAGCTGAATTCTCAGAATTTGCTTTATAATTCTTAGTCTGAGGTTTGAATGCTGACCATTTCTCCTCTGGCTTATTCACAATTGCATCTTGTTATTTCCTAGCCTGTAGACAAAATATAATAACACTGGAAATGGCTTGGAATGGAAAATGATTTATGATGTCCATATACACATGATCATCAAAAAATAAATGTCAATGTCTATAGGTGTTCATAAGACTGGTCATAAGACTGACTTTAGTATTTAGAATTTTGCATTTTCACAGCACATTCTATGTTTGCCTTGCTGTAAGTCAATCTTTTAATTAGAGTTCTAAACCTTGTAGGGTGGCACAACTATTTTTTGAGAGAGTGGAACTTTTGTAAACTTGCTTATATAATCTCCTAACAACTTTTGCCTTTTGACAACTTTCTATAAAGGTCTGTTGCAGAAATTTACCCAGTTCCCTTCTATAGCTATTCCTGGCTCTTTCTGTGGAAAAGCAATCTATTTTTCCTCTGATTGCAAGACTCAACTATCCATACTCAATATGGCATATATTTTTATTTCATTTACACAAAAAGGCCATGTTTATGTACATTAACTTCCAAATGAGTGGGATCATTTTTGTGTGCACTTGTGGAGGCATTTATTACTTGGGACTGACACTTGAATAATAGAATTCTCTTTTTTAAGAACTGAAAGTAAATTAAACTATGGGTCCTAAACCCATAAATCTCAGATATAGGAGAAATGCAACCATTTCTTGGTTGTTGATTCAGAGCATAAAGTTTTCTATAGGACAGTGCTTCAATCTATCAGGGTATTGACTCTTAACTGAAACTATAAATAAATCTTAAGTAGTTTTATGTGAATCATTTTATATGAATCATTTTATATGACCTATATGTTTTGAGTAATGAGATACATTGGAACATTAGTGAATCTCATAAACTGGTTCCTTTGTTAAAACATATTAGTCTGTGTCCCTAAAATATATGTGATATCTTGTGATTAGATGAACAACACATTCAATGAGTTCAGAGATGGGCTTCTGGCAGAAACATGGTAGGCTGGAAAGTCAAATTCAATGCAGAAAACATCTCCGTTATAGTGAGTATAAATCACTGCTTCTCTTAAAATAATATTTGATATGTAGCTAGTTGACTGTCCTCTGTATCCCATTGTCTTAATTTATCAGGGGGCAGAGTTGGTTGTTTTGCCAAGGCAGGTAAACAGAAGAGGAATTACCAGGATCAGCTAATGGAACAAAGATAGCCACATTACTGAGGACATAAATAACCTCCAAAATGGCCACTTATTTCTGGGGAAAATGCCCTATTCACATCTCCAAACTTGAATCCTTCATTAGTGAGCACCTCCTTCACATTCAATATCTTTAAATAAGTGTTTACATATCCACAAGGGACACACATTAAAAAAATTTTAATAATGTGGATTTATCTGAGAGGTCCATTTACATTCATGATTCCCAACCTTTCTTGCCAACCATCTTTAAATCCTGTCCTGTACAAGTTCTTAAAAATTTGTCCAAACAGCTAGACACTGTCTATGAACAACAGAATAAATGTGGATCCTAAATCAGGCTTTATTCCCTTTCAGGGAAAGTGAGTCAGAAGATGAATCATTGACGTTTTGCCCATTTTGAAAACTTATGTTTTACTCCGTGCTTCAAATCACTTATGAGTAGTAAGAGTACACTCCTCACTGTTGTCAATATTTTTTAAATGTCAAGCTCTATCATGCAATCTCTATTGTCCACAGTCAACAGGCCAAAATAATTTTCTCTTGATGTCATATGTAGAGATCAAGAGAAAAAGAACAGTGTAATGCAGTACTTTCCATATGTTCATTAAATTATGTGGTACTTGTGTCATTATTACTGTCATCTTCCATTGAGTAGGCTTTCATCTCATGACACTATAAAAACAATGATAAGACTCTGCCTGGTTCTGGAGCCTCCCCACCATTGGTCGGTAATCTGAAGATTGTGATGCTTTGGCTTTCATGGGCTTCTTTTTAGAAGTACCCCACTAGACTAGTTAGTCTAGAGACTGCATAGAAATCTGTTTGATGATATACCAGCATGCAGACCTCCGTTGACAATGAGATTGTGACTGCGTGTTAGCTTTATAAAATGTTGTCAATTTGTCAGTAAAGGAGTGAAATCCAGCCTGTCAAACATTGTATAGCCAATGAGGCCTCTGTGTAGGCATGGCACTCCCCTGAGGATTCTGGGAATTTCTGTATTTCCTCCTTGGAGACTGGAAACACTCTCTCTTGGCTCACTCCCTGAGAAACACTCTACTGACAAGACACATGGCATTATAGACCCCATGCCCTGAGAACTGAAGGAGCCACATGGAGACCCCTGCAAGCACAGAGATGCTTACAATATCACTGAATCCACAAGACTTCCCACCTACTGGCCTGTGATCTTTCTGCATTGCATGCGCTTCATGAGTCTTAGGAGGACTTTACAGATTGATATTGGACATATGGGCTCATACCAGACTTATGATCTGGACTGGGCTTGGACGTTTTGTCAATATTTAACTACTCTAGTATCTAAAGCTCTTGCTCTACACAGATGAAACTCCATGAATTTGTTTCTCTAGTCCACTCAGACTAACATGGTTGCACAAGAGATACGTTGTTCAGGAATATAGGCTGGATCTCCTACCAGGAAGACCAGGATTCTATTATTGAATTATCAATGTTGCCGTAACTTCCCGTGAAGAGGGAGTGCTCCAGAATTAGTTAACTTAAATTTTATATAACAGCTATTAGTATAGCCTTTTGCATGGTCAACAGGCAGAAACAAGTGGCAATATTAATTGCTCAAATAAGCATACCCAATATAAAATAGTAGTTGTAATTGAATTTTCCATTTAATAAAGCATTGCAATCTGCCAAGAACTATCTACACGGACCAGAAGAGAGTTGCAAGGATGTGAGAAAAATCATCATTCCTGAATTTTTGGATCTTTAATGCGGTTACTATTCTGTGCAATTTTTCCCAGAATGCAGTATTACTTTTTATTTACTATTTTCATTTAAGGACATAAAGCATTCTAAAGATTTCACTTGGCAGTTTCTGTTTTTATTGCCTTCTCCCTACAGATCATCTAGCTAATTTGGAGTTCCGTCATGTGCTGAGGACATCTATTCTGACAATAAACTTGAGAATCGACTGAGTTTAATTGTGTCCATGAAAATAAGTGTTGAAAATTTTAACCTCTATCATTGCGGCTATAATCTCTTTAATAATAAGCTTCTTTTTTGTTATGTGAATGAGACAACATTGGTGTAGCATGTGCTTGGGGTTAACTTTTTCATATATAAAAGGAGGAGATTAAGAAAGGACAGAGTGTGGCAAAGCAGAAGACTCATACAATAAGTAAACTGGTTGCTTTGGGGTAGGAGAATGGCTGTGGAGTACTAAAATTCAAGGCACTTCCTTAGTGGAGTTGGGTTTGTTGACCCCACAGAACCAGAGTTGAGTGCTTTTGAGACTTATAGCAGAATAGCATGCCCTTTGGGCAATTATTAGAAGCCTTAAAAGAATTTCATACCATTGCCCTAGCAGGGCAGAGGCAAGGACAAGAGGCTGAAGGCCTGATAAAGGCACAGGAGAAAAGAAACAACCCTGACCAAACAACTAAATCCTGCACATTTCTCACCCAGATTGTAGCCTATTAACTTCCTTAATAATTCCCATAAATGTGAGCACCCTCTGTGAGTTCTGTGTGGTCATTGCAATGAATTATGAAGCCAACCACAGAAGTAGAGTGCATTGAAATAGGCAGGTAATGTTAGAATAGGGTACGAATTCTTGGAGGATAGAGGGATATCTGCTTTGTGGAGAGGGAGAGGGTAGAGATCAGATGTGTCTCCTGCAGCATTTTACACACACACACACACACACACACACACTATGTATGACATCTACATCTATTTACATATATCTCCATAGATGAAGGCATTTAACATTTTAAAAGTTATAGTATTTGATAGAATTAATGCCCTCCTGGGAGTCCTTTGCAATGAATGAATGCTAGGATATGAAGTAAAAATTACCCAGGTCCCTCAGGCCAATTGGATTAAGTTTTAATTACCCCCCAATCATAAATTACTTGAGAGTTGTGCTGGATTGCAAACATTCCATCCAAAAATATGCTAGATATCTTCAAGAAGTTTGTGGGAAAATGTGATGAAAAGATAAGACACATTTTCCCCCACAAACTTTTGATTCTCCCTCATATTTCTTCATTCCCTTCTATCTCAACTGATTTTGTGACTGACTGTGACCAACAGAATATGATAGTGCAACCAAAGTAACACATGCATCTTTCAAGTCAAGACCCCAACCAGCTTTGTAGCTGCTTTTGATATCTTGGACCCCTGAATACCACTGTCTGTGAAGGAAGGTCTCCAGGATGGAAAATCACATGCAGAGAGAGTCCCAGTCATCCTAGCTCTTCCAGACTTCTCAGTTGATAATAGACCTATTTAGAAGAGAAAAGCATCTTTAACTATTCTGTACCAAATAAAGAAAATAAACTGAGTACACCTGAATTCTTACCTCAAGAATCTCCTAGGAACATCCACAAAGCACATTCCAAAGAATTCTACAGCAAGACACAACATAACCAAACTTCAGAAAACTATCATTAAAGAAACTATCTTGAAAGCAGTTAGAGATAAAAGGCACCTACCTATAGGAAAAGAAACAAGTTGAATGGTAGGAGATTTCTCATCCAAAGCCACTATTACTGATTGATGGCTGCTATTATTGACCTACCTGTCTTATTCTCCTCTGTCCCTACCCCCCAACACCATCTGCAAGGTTTTGAATTCCCTACCTTGTACCTTAAAGTATGATGTTTCAAGATAGGATGCTTCTTTTTATGTTAATGAAGTAATATGTAGGTGGGTTCTAAACTCCATCATTCTGTATTATTAAAGCACCAGTATAAACACAAGGGAAGACCTACACCAAGTAAATGTCCTGTACTTGCCAAGGAACCTAGGGATGCCTGGGATTACCAACAAGGAAGAAGTCAACATGGTTGAGATCTTGATTTGGTCTTTGGTTTCCAATACTCTAAGGAAAAAATAAGTTTCTGTTTTTTAAGTCACCCAATTGTAGTGTTTCTGTAAATGTTGCACTTATTAAATAAGACAGTCTCAGAGACCAGAAGGAAATAATATGACAACTTTTCACTATTGAAGAAACTTAACTCAGATACATCAACACTTGCATTAAATTTTAACAGTTGAAATAAACCAATGAAAGTGAGAAATTGGAAGACTAGACAAAAATTAAACCAAACTATTCAAAACCCCAAATCTAACAATAGGCATTTATAGAAAAACTCACCTCAAATACAACAAACAAGTGAAAGTAAAAGAAGTGTGAAAGATTCAAAAGATGCAGAAGTATGTGCAAAAGTGAAAACATTTGAGATTACCTAGGTTATAATCGGCACGTAAAGGAGAAGGAAGGTCGATAATAGCAGCGATCCATCAGTAATAGTGGCTTTGGATGAGAAATCTCCTGCCACTCAACTTGCTTCTTTCCCTCTAGGTTGGTGCCTTTTATCTCTATCTGCTTTCAAGATAGTTTCTTTAGTGGTAGTTTTCTGAAGTTTGGTTATGTTGTGTCTTGCTGTGGAAATCTTTGGAATGTGCTTTGTTCTGTTATAAAAACTTGGAGGCTTGTTTAGTTTTGAAATTTTTAGGTATATATCTATCCTACATAGGGAAATGGTCTGTTAATATTTCTTTGAACTTTTAAATTTCATCACTTTCTCCTTTTATTGTGGAATTCAGGTCATATGAGTTAGATCTTTGGTCATTAAAAATCTGTTTTTTAAAAAAATAACATCTGTTTTTGCTGTTGTTGTAATCTAATTTCTATATTTTGTATATTATTCCAGGTAGATTAGAGAAACAAATTCATAAACAAACATATGTATATAAGGGAGAGGTTTATATACATTGAGAAAGCATCTCAACCCAGTCTAGTCCAAGTCCATAATTATGATACTAACCCATATGTCTGATACTAATCCATAAGTCCTCTTCAGACTCATGATGCACATGCAATGACGCCAGATAATCACAGGCCTGTGTGTGCAGAGTCTTGTGAATCCAGTGATGGTACAAACATCTCAGCGCTGTCAGAGACCTCTCTGTGACTTCTCAAGCATCTCAAT
>PVJH01039813.1:0-16152 GCA_004026705.1 Nesogale talazaci | reverse complement strand
CCTTCAGGAAATAGAGGAAAGTTTTATGCTTCATTGCTACCTCACTACCCATTGATTGTCCCATCTCCTCTCCATGACTCCCCTGTAAGGGGGTGCCCAATTTTCTCCAAATGGGCTTTGGGTCCCCACTCTGCTCTTCCCCTCATTCTTACTGACTAAATCCTGTTCTTTGATGTTTGATGTCTGCTCCCTTCGACCCCTAGTGATCACACAGGTGGGTTCGCTTCTTCTATGTGGGCTTTGCTGTTTCTGCACTGGATGGCCACTTGTTCACCTTCTAGCCTTTAAGGTCCCAGCTACTTTATCGTCTGTTGGCTGGGCACCATCAATTTCCTTGACTCTGTCTGCCTCTGCACCCTTTTGTCCTCAGCGATCATGACAGGAGAGTGAGCACTTAATGAATTTTTTGTTGTTGTTGTTCTTTGATACCTGAAAGCCTGGTTCTTTCCACTCCTCATGTTCGCAAAGGCTGGTGTGCTTCTTCTATGGTAGGCCTTGTTGCACTGTTTCCTCATCCTCAAGCCTCTGAGGCCTCGGGCATTATGTCTTGCTAGCAGGGTACCATTTCCTGAAGGTTTCCTTGCCCCAAACACCACGGTCCCAACTCCGCCCTGCAACTCCAGCTGGACTGGAGGAGGTGCACTGAAGGAGAGGGGAGCTGGAAACGCAGGGAACGCGGGGTGGATAAACCCCTCAGGGTCTTTGGTGGGAGTGGAGTTGCCCAATGGGTGGAGGAAGGTGGGGTAGAGAGAGGAAGCCAGCTGTGGGGATCTGCAGACTGTCTCCTATCTGGAGGACGGACATAGGGAGGAGTGGGCAGGGGGAGATGTTGGGCAGTGTAAGATATGACAAAACAATAATGACTGCAGAGTAATAAGGACTGGGGGGGGGGGGGGGAGAAAGGTTGGAGGGGAAAGGAAGGAGGGCTCATATCAAGGTTCCAAGTGGAAAGGCAGATGTTGGGAGAATGTTGATGAGGACAGGCAAGTGGGGGTGTCTGGCACAGTATATATAACTATGTATTAAATTATGTATGGTGAAAAGCAATGTACGAGCGCCCAATAAAATGATAAAAAATAAAATTTAACAAAGAAGCAGCATATGATCAAGATGGTAATGAAGAAAGAAGCCCAAGATGCCCTGAAACCATTATTAAGTAAAATAATTTCCAATTGAAATATTTCAAAAGACAATTCAGCTCTGGAAATAGCCTCTGATCAATGTCAAAACTTTGGCTATAGAACTGCCTGACTCACTGATTAGGAAAAATTCATATTCAATCCTATTCAAAGAAAGATCATCAAAGATAATGTAAAAATTATTAAAAATACTATTACTAACATAAATATGTAAATTTCAAAACCAATTTGCAACAATCCATTGTTAGAATACAGGCATAAAATCATGCTGGAATCAGAAGAGGTGGAAGGGTGGATATTTTTGGCAATGTCAAACTGATTTGGGCTGAAAGCCAAGGATACCACAAAGTTGCTTTCCGCTATTTCAATGACTATGCAACAAAGGAGTGGTCGGGTAAAACTTGAACTGCTAACCACAAGGAGAGTAGTTCACATTCACCAGCACTTGACAGGAGAAAGTTCAGATTAAGTGCTCCAGGAAAGATTGACAGTCTCAGAGATGCTATATTGGGCCCTTATGAATGGGCATCAACCTCAATGACAATGATTTGGTTTGGTCTGAGGATACAAAGGAATTCAACTATATGAATCAGAACAAGTTACAAATAATGTTGGTCAGTATGGGGTGAGTGACAGTTTTATTTCAACGTGGGTGGGCAATGATGTTCCCATGATAGGATCTATGACAGAGTGGCCAACTCAATGGTGGGATATTCTGTGAAGTCCCCAAACAGTTGTAGGAAGAATAGGGTGGTGATCTACCTCCTTCATCTGGTCACAACCTTGATACAATAAAAGAAGGTTTCATCTGAGGCATGGCCTAACCTATATGGGTAGACACTGTGCATAAGGAGGCTCATTCCTTCTGCTCGATGTGTGACTTTCATGATGCCTAAGTTAAGCCAGGGTGTTTGCAATCACCCCAAGTGCATGAGAAAGTTGCCAATGAAGAAGGAAACTGACAAAGAATTGATGCCTTTGTATTTTATTCTGCTGGTGAAGGTTATTAAATATACCAGGAACTGTCAGAAGAATGAACAAGTCAGAGTTGAAAGAAGTACAACTAGAGTGCTCCTTGGAGATATTGGTCTAAGCTTTAGACATTTTATTTGGAGAGACCAGTCTCTGGAAAAGGATGCAAGACTGGGCACAGCAGAGGGCTGTCAAAAAGGGGAAAGCCCCTCCATCAGGTAGCATGAGATAAAGGCTGCAGCAATTGGTTCAAGCACTCTACGGGGACAGTGAGGGTGGTTCAGAACTGGACCATGGTTCATTCTGTTGCACATAGTGTTGCTGGGAGTTGGACCCAACTGGATGATACCTAACAACAAGATGATGCTAACCTTGATTTAGTGTGTCTTTAATAACAATGAGAGACTTACACCTGCTTCCATGAATATCCCGTTTAGTATGTACAATAATTTGATCACCAAAACAGTCTTTGTCCTACCTTGGAACTGTAAAAAAGTGAAAATGGAGACTTTCACTTGCTATATGCTATTTAACAGAAAAACTTGTTTTTAATCCATGAGTGTAATTCAAAGGATGTGCCCTTAAATACCATACATAATCTTTGCTTGAGAATAATACTCATTACTTTAAAAATAATCTGAACTACTGTAAACAAAAAAGCACTAGCTAAGTTTAATGGCTTCAAATCAAAAGTTAATTTGAATTAGAATGGATTTAAATTACCCAACTATCTGGATACGCACCTCTAAAGTCACAACATTTTGCCTGCTCTTCTGCACTAGAGAACAGAATAATGTGTTCACTTGACTTCTGGATAACTTTCTGTGAGGCAACGCTCATATTTTTTAGTGCAAGGATCAGAGTGCTTTGCTTGCCTTAGCGAGAGTCATCTCTAGGCTGCAGTCTGGATGGGAGCACATGCTGTATCTTTCTCTCCTGGAGAGACTGGTGATATCAAACCACCAACTTTTTCATGAGCAGTTGAGCATTCAACAAAGAAGACAGACACAGAACAGTAATATACGCTACAACTGGACTATCCAAAATTGTCTTGTACTGGATATGCTGTGAAAAACCCACTTGCATATGGGCGTGCACGCACAAGCATGGGGCATTAGGCAAAACAAAGGTGCAAGGAAAGAGTCTGCCTCGTATTTGGCATATTCTTTAGTTTCTTATTTCTTGCTCCAGACCTTTGAACTCCTTACATAAAATGTATTCTAAATGCTACACTTAAAATATGAAAGTGTACAAGTTCATCAAAAATAACAGGATCTTTCGAACATTTAACGAGAAGTTGGAACTGACAGCACTTTTCATTCTGAGCTATGAGGAATGATTTTGCATATGTTAACGCCTTTGCTAGAAGAAGTTTAAGAAAGTCGGTGTTAAAACTCAAATTCTTGATGTAGAATCATTTTGTAAGTGCATTTATGCCATACCATATGAGTACTAGTTTTAAAGATTTAACTCTTTAATAGCTGCTCTTCTCCAAGTATATTTTTGAGAAGTGATCAGTTACTTTACAGCATATTATTTCTAATTAAAGTACACCAACCACACACATGGTTCAAAAGTCAAACATATAAATAAAAGAGTCATGCAAAAAATTAATCGTGCATAATTCTGATTAAAAAGCCATGTCAATTTTAATAAACATGCTATGACAAACATTTTCTCTGTTCCATTTCTTCCAGTAAAACAAAAATTAGCCAAAATAAATAAATGTATAAATTTGAACACAAATTCTTGACTATCATAAACCTCAGGGTTAAATATTTTATAGGCTTAAAATAGGTACAAACATGGAGTTCCTATCATCTAGCATGTATATTTATCTGAAATTGTAAGATTTGGGGACAGAAATACATTACAATAGCAACCAAAAGCAAGTACTTAAAAAGTCATAACAGTGTATTTTCAAAAACCATTATCTGCCAAGAAAGGTGTCAGCAAGATTCTTATGAAAGGAATTGTTAGAAAGCCTGTGCCATGCCTGAGCATATAGAATGCACTGACCCCTTAAACTTGAGCAGACTGAAGTAGAATACCTACGTCCTCAAATAGCCCTGACGGGCTGCTAGATGACATGGCAAAGTGTGTTTATATTTCAGTGTTTGGGGGAAAATGAAAAAGTAATAATTCTGCAGAACAGCTCCAGGGCACTTGCATTTTGAATCACTGCTACAATAAGCAGATCACTACTGGGAAGAGGGAGACTTTGTAACAGCACAGACTCTCACTATCAGCAGACATCGGTGTAAAACAGAAGAGGCAGCAGGATTAAAAATAAAAGCAAAATGAGGCACAAGGAAGAGTAATTTTGTCTACTGACTATAGTTTACAAAACCAAGTGACTAATAAATTTGATGTTCATGTATTCTATCTTTACTCTTTTCATTATCCAAGTCTTTATAGTCTTTATTTTCCCCCTATTTTCAGAATACTATAAGAACACAGCTAAAATAATATCAGGTTGGGCATGTTTACATAATGTAAAATATGCAGAGATAAGAGGCTCTTTTTCTCCTTTCAGTGGATGATGATATGACTGAATTACCAAGTAAACACTAGTAATGAAAGATACAATTTAAGATTAAAAATGAGGGAGCACCTGATTTACTTTAGACTTAATCATTCTCTAGATTGATTGCTGATTTATTTACAGGCAATTGAAATTCATTCAGTATGAAACAGATTTGTAACTCATATTTATGTTTACATTATAAATCATTTTGACTTTTTGATCACATATAAAATATTCCACCCTAATGAGATTCTACTTTGCTTCAAATTGAAAAAGCATACTAAAAGTGGCACTTAAGTCTCCTGTATCATTGATTGCATGCATGCTGCACATATAACAAAATTAAATAAAAGGAATTACATTAAGCCATGTATATGAGATCCAAACAGTCTTCGAAACCCAGAGGATATAATATGCAAAGTACTATAAGATATATTTTAATTCTATTCTCAGCAGAGCACAAGGAAAGTAACTCTACAACGTTCACTACATTGTAGCCATAAATAACAAAAGCAAGATCCATAACACACTCAAAGACTCTCAAGGATGATATTGTATCAAATTTTAAAACCTCATAGAAAATTAAGTGCTCCTTGTAATTTTGGTTTGTTTTAGAGACAAAGTTAATGCCATCCTATTTTAATATTTCAAAGAAGATTAAACTGACGTGCACATAATTCATTTCTTAACATCGTCTTCAACAATTTTAATACTTGCAACTTTTCTTTATTTTTATTCTCTTTTTTAATCAAAAGTTTGACTATGTATCAACTTCCTAAGTAGTGAAGCCATGTAAAGCACACTTACTTGAAAAGTATAAAATCGGGTCCCATTAGGAGGATGCACTTTAGGGGAGCCAGAAACGTTGTTCATATCCGAGAAAATCATATCTGATCAGAGACAGTGTAATCCACGAGCAGCTACAGAGACAGAGCTGAGAGCTTAGCGAACAGATAAATCCGTGCGTGCATTGAGGGAGGCTAGGGGGTAAAATGCAACCTGCCCCATCCTTTTCAGACATACGAGGATCGCAGTTTCAAAATCTCTCTCTCCTACATGAATTCTAAGCGGCAGGAAGATCAGACACTGACCTTTGGCAAAGCGAGTTCTTTAGACAATTCAATGCTAAAACTAAAAATAAAGAAAGAAAAGAAAAACAGAAGAAAGAATGCAAGAACCACCAGTAAATAGGGCTTTTGCAGAATCTGGCAGTGCTGTGGACCTGCCCATCTGTTCTCGGTGATAATCACCTCCCTCCACCACAGTCTAGCAGAGTGATTATGCTAAATATCCTGGTTAACCAATAACATACAGTTTCATTTCAAGAAAGCCACCACAGTGTAATTCAGAGGACCTCTTCTGACTACCCTGAAGCATGCTTCACATTCTCCTTAAAGCTGCAGTCAGTAACAAAGTATTTCCCCCTCACTCTTTATTTCTGCACGTTTATAGATCGCTGTGTCACTCAGTCTTTTCAGTAAAATTTTAATTTTAAACAAGGCTTTTTAAAATATTTCATGACCAATGTATAAATCAAGGCATATTGTAGCAGCTCAGGTCATTAGAGGTAGAATAACAGCATAGTAATAGTACACAATACTGTAAACTAAAATTTACTACATATTTTTACATTCTGAACTCCTAAAGAAAAACATGAATACAAATTTAATTATTTTCTCATACCTCGCACCCATGCTCACAAAACCACATATATATGCACACATACTGTGACAATTAATAGTCTAAAAATAGCACCAAATTTTTGAATGACAATTTAGAAGCTACACAATAGAATCAGAAAGTTTTCATATATACAAAGATTTTTAACGCAACATCTAAATACATTCCTTGTTAACATTTGAACTGTGCTTCAAAACATGTTTTCTTCTGTTAAATATTTTAACAGAAATGATTCTCTTACATGAAAGATCATTTTCTGATGACCTGACACCTTCTAGTTCCAGAATCTATGCTCCATTTACACGTGGCTTAAAGACAGAGCCCTTGGAGGGTTAAAAACTGAGACTGAGTCCCAAGCGGTGTCTTCTTCAAGGCATCCAAGAATAGTGCGGAGTTCCTGGATATGTCCAGGCTGTTCCCCAACTGTTAATAACTTATAATACCATGTCCTATGGCACACTGACCAACACAAAGGAAGTGATCTGATAAGCTGATATTATTTGATCTCTAGGTTTTATTTGCACTTCACTCAGCTCACTATCATGCATTGAATAAAAACTCACTGTGAACCTGTAAGACAAGGTAGAACTACACTTTGTGGGTTCCCTTGGAAATATACATGTGTTGTATATTATGAGTCTTCAAACCACATCATCATATAATATTCAAGCATTTATCCACACAATCATAATTTTTCAAGTGCTCAGTGAATTTCTGGATTGAGTAAATGCCCTACTTACAGAATATGGATGAGTGATATCATCTATGGAAATAATGATTTCAGGGAAAGTCCTGAATAAAGAATTGATTAAAAAGCTTATAAAATATACTAATAGAACCACATTTCTAATTTTTTTGAAAAATGATAAAGACCAAAGCGTTGAGATCAACTTGGACAAATTTAGAACTTAATAAAAACTCAAACCATGTAAATAAAAAGCAAACTTCAATTAGGACAGGGAATTCATTGTCTCCTCCCATATGGAATTGGATTTATAAACCTATACTTGAATTAAATGTCACCATTAAGTTAGATTCCAGAAGTGAAAGTAATCCAAGAAGGTTAATGGTTAAATGTTTGGTTGCTATATTGAATACTGTCAGTTCAGAAATACATGGTGGCTTCTTTGGAAGAAAGATCCTTAAACTGCACTGCCAAGAGAGCCTATTATACTGTCTCATGAGCGTCTTTGAGTGGGAATGGAATCAAAAGTACTCCATAACAATCATAATGGAATAGTGAAAACAATAAAACAACTAGCCTACTAGTGAAAAAGTATAAGTAAACGAAACAAATGTCAAGCCATTGCCCCTCTCCTCGTCTTCGTCTGTAAGGAGACCTGGTAGCATCTTGGTTACACAAGATCAGCAATTCCAAGCCACCAGCCATCCCGCAAGGCAGAGAAGATGCATTCTACTCCCGTGAGAGTTACCATCTCATACACCCACAGGGGCACTTATACCTTGTCCTAGAATGCCACTGTGAGTGGGCAACAGTTGCTTGAATCTACTTCTTTAAATGAAAAGTTATAAATGATCAAGTCTCCAAAGCACCTTGCAAGTTTCTACTTTTCCTTGAGAGAACAGATTTCAAAATGCCCCAAGGTTTGTGAGGGTAAACAGAATGCTTTTAGAAAGTATATTCATTCACTCACATTTGAAAAAAATGGTATTTTTTCATAAACCATATCTTGCTTTTATTAAAATTTTAAAGATAAACAAGTATCTAAAAGAATATGCTACCGACTATGGTTTGTATGTGGGGGGTTTCTGAGGCCATGTTATTTTGAGAAAAAAAACAACAGTTTGAAAAAAGTGAAATACAGAAATGTGTTTTGATATATGTAGTTAACATATGTACACTAAGTTCCCAAATTCTCACGATTGGATTAGTAACATGATAGTAACATGATAAACAGAAAACCGGTGGCACTATGCAAAATGTCATCTTGTTGGATCCACGATCAGTGCTCACGGAAGCAGCAGTAGAGATGTCCAACGCATTGGACAATGCTGCTGCACTTGAAGCACTCGAGAGTGTGGTTGTCACTTTGATGACAAAGGTGTGCTTGAACCAAGCCATGGTATTTTCAATCACTTTAGGTGCATGTGAAAGTTGAACAGTGAATAAGCAAGGCCAGAAAAGAACTGATGTATTCAAATCATAGTGCTGGCAAACAATATTAAAAACTGTGAACTGACAGGAAAACAAACACATCCACCTTGCAAAAAGAACGTGTAGAATGCTGCTTAGAAGGCATTATTGTGAGACTTCACATCAAGTACTTTGGATTTGTAATCTGGAGAGACCAGTCCCTGGAAAGGACATCATGCTTAGTAAAAGGTGAACAAAAAGGGAAAAAAGCCTCCATGAGGTGGCTTGACCCAGTAATTGTAACATTGGGCTCAAAGATAACAATTGTGAGGAAGACGTGATACTGCCAGTGTTTCCTTCTGCTTTCCAAAGGGTCCCTGTGCATGAGAATCTACTTCTGGAGCCTAGCAACAAGAGCAGCCAAGTTTCTCCAGAAGCACTGGATTCCCACTAGCAAGAGTCAATGAAATAGCACTGGGGAAGTTTCCATCACTTATTCAAAAAGTTGATGGTTTCCAATTTTTATATATGGCAAAATTTATCCCAAATGTGTCTTGCTAAATTACTTTATGTATTTATTGTCCAGTACAGTACACTAGATTTTCAATGGTTAGGTGATCATAAAGGAAACTTACAATGCACTTGGAGCATAAGTGTGGGATAAAGCAGCACTCTTAATAACTATGTTAGAACAATTAATATAAACCCGGTTTGGGGGCTGAGCCCCGGTGGCATAAGTGGTTGAGTGCAGGACTGCAGCCCACGGGTTCGGCGGTTCAAATCCAGCAGCGACTACCAGGAGCGGCACTGGGTAGTTCCCATGGCCACAAGAGGGCAGTGATGCCCCAAACAAAACAAAAACCCGGTTTCTCTGGTAACAGGAGGCCCTACTGAGTTCAATGTTGAGATACTAGTCATAAGGTCAGCAATTTGCCCCCAATAAAGGTGAAGCTGTCTGCTCTTACAAAGATTTATTGTCTTAAACAATTCTAAAGAGCTACTCTGTCCTGGGGGGTGGGGGGGAGCTTCGTTCACAGGTAAATCAGTACTTGGGGCCATCCTTCTCAATTTAAACATTAAAGTACGTTTACCATTAAGGAGTTTCTAATCCAGTGAGAGATATAACACTTATACACCTCTAAAAAAGTTTATAGTAGAGAGAAATACATTTAGTGGATAAAATCAACTATCATGGAATAAACACAGAATAAAATTCATCTGGGATGATTGGTTAGAATTAACCTCAATAAGGTAAACATTTGTAAAACTAGATGGGAAGAACTAACATTTACTAAACCTTTATTATTTGCCCCAAATTAGACACTTATCATGTAATTCAACTCATATGGTACCTTTTGATATAAGTAATGTATATATTTCACAGAGAGAAAATTGAGGTTGGGGGAAGGTTAGTATCTTGTTCAAGAACAAACTCACTATCCAACTCATATCCAACCACTAAAAAGAAGCCCTTCCCTTGATACCTGATCCTTCCTATCTTCCTGGGTTTTTTTCTTTATTTGCTAATTCATGTATTTATTATTCAATGATGCCTTGATTTAACAACTGTTCACTTATTTCAACAACAATTGACAATTGACTTATTTCTACCCGGTATCATGTTGAGGGCTTGGCGGCATAGTTATAAAGATAGCTTCTATTCTCCAGTCCCAAAGTCAATGCCAAGTTGTTAATCAGACTCAACGACCCTTTAGGTCAGTGTAGAGGGGCACCCAACAGTTTGCTATGCTAGCCAAATCTTTTCACAGGAGCAGAAACCTCAACCATTTCCTGTGGGGATCTTCATGATTTTGAACTGTCGGCAAGGAGGATTATTCCACCAGAACTCCATTTCCAGAAACTTTAAATGTGATCAGAAAGGTAAGAACTAACAGGAGGAAAGTAATTGGCAGGGTAAGTGAAATGCAGTTCAGTAAGTACTAATGATACATCTAGCATAAAGGAAGCTAATTGATTTAATCTGGAACAGCAGCGTTAGATGGCATGAAGGCTTCCAAAGGGGAGAAGATATTGATGGCACAGAATGGGGGGGGAATGTTGCTGGGGACACTGCTGGGCACAAGATCCACATCAATTACAACAGAGAGATCACCTGCACCAACATCGCAAGATCAATCTTTTACCACGAGAAGTCCGTTGGGAATATGAATTTACAAATTCCAAAAACCAGCTATCTCCACCCCTTGAATTTTACAGAAAGAAACTGAAAATAAAACATAAATGCCACTAAATTACATTTTCTTAGAAATTAGGAAAACAAAAGTCCTGAAGCCAGATACTTGTTTTTAATAGAGTTATAGCGACGATTGCCAGAAGTCATTTAATATATTATTTTATTTTTCTTCCTCAGGGAATAATTACTCATAAACATTGTTAAATGTATAGTACTAGCCTGGGACTGAAGAAATTTCAAAAGATAATTTAATCACAATATTTATATTCTTTCAGGAAGATTTGTACTCAGCACAGGTTATTTTTTAATATGTTACTTCACCATAATTTAAAGTAAATTGTTGCTAAATAAATTCTGCTTCAAGACAAGTAATTAAAGTTAGATTTTCATTACTTTATAATTTAAAAAGCTTTATATTTTAAATTTATAAAGTGATAAGAATTTAGTGAATTAAAGGAAAATACCCGAGGTAGCATCGTCAGTCAGTTTCTGATAATACTCTGAAAAGATGATACGGAAAGAAGATAGAGATGCCACAATAATGTGCCAGATTCTACCATAGGATGACAAGGTGTCCCTTGTCAAGCACTAGTTAAAAGTTAGGCCACAGGAAGTGCCCAGATGGACAATAAAGTCTATTGAATTCGTTTGAATGGCAAATAAAAGTTAGGCAAGTATATGTACTATTGTTAGTACCTTAGAGTAAGTTCCAAATGTACATACCCTAGAAGAAAAATGCCTGATCATTATAGATCTATTATATTAATTGTACTATAAGTATATTACATTACATATTATTCTCAGATGCATATGCATGAACACATATGTATACATATACATATATATCACACAAAAATCTTATTGACGTCAAGTCGATGTCAACTTACAGCTACTCTATAGGAGAGGGTAGAACTCTCTCTGTGAGTGTCCAAGACGGTAACTCTTTATGGGAGTAGAATGCCCTACCTCTCATTCTACATATGTATGCTTTCCCTCCAGCTGCAGCACAAATGAACTCTAGGAGCACAGTGGGTTAAGCAATGTGCTGCTGATCACAAGATTGAACCCACCTGCTTTTCCACAGTGAAAAATTGAAGAAATAGATGAGGCCATGTGCTCTCTAGCCTGGGAAAGCCTAGACTCACGTCCATCAAGTCAAAGCTGCATGGTAGTGACCCTCTGTGGGTTTCTGACACTGTAAGTCTTTATGGGAGGGGAAAGCCCCACCTTTATCCTGCAGATCTGCTGATGGTTTGAAGTGCCGACCATGCGGACCACAGCCAAATAGATAACCATTATGCCACCCGGGGAAACACATCGGACAATTATATCTGTCTTTATAAGGCCACTGTGAGTAGGTATCAGTATGAAGGAAGCGAGTGTGGTTTGAGGATCTGGCTGTTGCAAACGTTTTTAAATGCTTGACTACTAACCTAAAGCTGCATACTTTGAGTCCATCCAAAGTTATAGAGGGGGAAAGTTTGGTGATTTACTTTTTGATGGCATTTACAACAGAAATGATGAGACACATGAACTTGGGTAGGGTCAAGAACACTGCTTTTTGAAGCTCTCAGGAAGCGTCATTCAACCGGTATATCAGTCCTAGTTAGTATTTTGCTTCAAGTAGCTCAAGTAAAACAATAAAACGTCTACTATGTCAAAGGCGATCTTCCACGCTATGTGATTTATTTAGTGCAGTGCAGTAAATGATGCAACAAAGCTCCTCTAGCTAGTGTCTTTGTTAATATCCAAGTGCTGTTACTGACCAAAGGAAAGGGTAACTTGTGAAAAAAAAAAGTAAAATAAGGTCCCCTGCAGCTCGGCGAATGTGAAACCATGAGATATGATGTATGGAACGCTAACGCAGGGATTGATTCGCTTTGCCTACCTGCTAGGTTTGACATAAGCCATCTTAGGAACAAAAAGGAGGCCCCCATTACTTTCAGGAAATAGAAGAGTCATCCTTGGGAACCCAGGATTCTTGGACTGACAATTGGTGGAATTCAAATAACTTTACAACCCATTTGCTGCTGTAATGACCATTCTAACAACTAAAAAAATCAATATACCAAAAGGCAGTCATTATTTCATACTGTTAATATTGAAATAACCTGAATAAAGGAGATACACATTAAAAGACAGTACGAAATGTAAATTTGTAAATTGCACAGAGATCCCTGATTACCAGTGCCTCTTTGACAACAACAACAAGATGAGAGGTTCTGCCGAGGGTGAATCCATTGAATCCCACCACGGCCTCTGGCCCACGAGTGAGATACATGACACCAGAAACAACACAAGATGATAGAAAAGTGACTAAGAAACCGAGGCAGCAAAACCTAAAAGCATGAGGTCAATGGTGAGCTTCTCAGCCCAGGGTGAAAAAGAGCAGAAAATCGTCAGCCAGAAGGCCTGTGACGGAGTGGGCTCTCTCCATGCACTTATAGGGAATGGTCAGCCATGAAGTGTTTTGACCTACAGAGCTCACGTCCTCAGGTCTTGGATTACTAGTGGAGTGGGGACAATTCACAGATCTACACTTGCCCAAGAAGATCTGAGACCACGGAGCAATGGGGGCCAGAAGTCTAGAGATAACAACTGCCCAGGCAGGCCACAAAGTTGTCCTGCTTAAAGAGCATTTCTGATCATGAATTATACATATAACTTGTAAACTTCCCTAAAAACACTCTGAATTCAGTGTCCATCACAACAAACTCTAGAACTGAGTAGAGCAGTAAAGAGTGATGGGAAAGGGACAATTGGTGTCAAAATTGGTAAAAAGTTGGAAGATTGATACATGTCTCACTTCCCCCAGATGGAAGTCTTCATAAGGCCACTGCTTTTAATTCTTCTTCCCCTGCATAATGTTAGGAAAGGTCGTACAATGCCGGTAAGCCATTTCAACACACAGTTTGGTGATATGGACAGTTTGGATTTTTGCACTCCCCACCCATCTTTTCCATCACTGTGGTCAGTCTTGGAGCATGTTTGCTTAACTCAGCAACTATGTCTACATCCCGGGCCTACATTTTCTCAAAATGTCCTTCTAGGAAGATGCACAGTTCCAAACACACAATTATAAAGTGGCCCATTGTAATCTGAACATGTCGTAAATCAGAAATCATGTGTGTGTGTGTGTGTGTGTACTTCAGTATTAAAATTACCAAATTTTAAAATAGAATCTTCTTTCCACATTTTGAAAAACCCCTGGGCCTAGTGGTTACCCAGGGGACGGCCTTGCACCAGCTCAGCAGCTGTCCACCACCAGAGAAGACCTGACTTCGTAACCCATAAAGCAGGGGTCCTCAAACTACAGCCCATGGGCCACATGCAGCCTGCCAAGGACATGTAACCGGCTGTCAGGGCTTTTGCTGCTGCTGCCTGTCCTGCTTAGCAGCCGACTCATTCCCAGCCCGCAGTGAATTTATGCACAATTTATTGATTTGTTTGTTTATTTAACTACAACGGACGGTCTGAGAGACAGTGAACTGGCCCCCTGTTTAAAAAGTTTGAGGACCCCTGCCATAAAGAGTCACAGGTCCAGAAACTCTCCCGGCAGTTCTACCTTATCCTAGATTGTCACCATCAGTCCTCGTCACCTTTGGCTTATTCTGTTTTTCTATGTTTCCATGCTTCTTTTTGTCACTTTTTTTTCTCTTAGCTAAAATCATCTTTCATGCGCATTTGCTTATTTATCATAAATATAGTTCATGAGTTTTTTTAAGGTCAACTGATGCATATTAAATTGCATACATTTTAGAACTAACAGTTTACTAAGGGGGTTCATAATTAATAGTTGTAGAAAAATAACTATTGATAATAAATTTGTTATTCTGCAACTTGATAATTTCATTAAATTTTGTTAAGTTGACGTCTGGTTTTGAAATATATATCATCCACCAGATTTTATAGAATTTATATTAAGGTACCAGGTTAGCATATCTTCTACTGTTCTGAAAGTCAGTAACTTATATGGTTCAAATACTTAACAATATATCTGAAAAGATTTCTGGGTTCTGCTTTATAAATATAAAAGTGTTCATGAAGAAATATGGGTCTAATCTGTGATACGATAACTTCATATCAATTATTATATATTTAATTTAAGTGGAACACTGTTGGCATAGTAGACTGCAAACTGCAAGGTCAGCAGTTCAAAACCAGCACCCAGCCCACAAGAGAATGATGAGGCTTCCCGAGGGAAGAGTAGCCATGTCAGAAACCCACAGGGGCACTTCTACCCTGTCCTGTACCATGGCTGAGTTGGAATTGACTCATTGGCATTGAGTTGTTGGTTGTTTTGTTTTTTAATGACCTCTATATTCTATTTTGCAGTCTGCGTTTACTTGGAAATTTCAGAACTTCTTGAGGATTTGACAAAATTCTTAGCCACTTAAAGAAAAATGAAATGTTTATGCTTTGGATCAGTCTGAGATTGTGATTTAATTAGGCTAAATCCATCGCATTCAGCATTCTTTCACAGCTCTCCAGGTGATTCTGAGGTGCATCCAAGATTTGGGTACCACTAATGTCATACAGTTATTTCATTCTATCATCAATCAGATTTTAATAGAATTAAAAAAAAAAAACTTCTTCAACCAAGCATGAATCATTCTGTATTAACTAGGACAGAGTTTCTCACCACCTGACACAAATGGGCTGCCCGTGTGCACAGACTCCTCAGGCCTTTCAAGGTCACAGGCCTTGCAGGCGCCTTAGGCCATCATTTTGTGTCTTAAGCATTTGTCTTTGTCAAACCCAGTGTTACTGTGAAATTACGATTTTCTACTTTTTCCATCTTGTAGACATAAATGGAAATTACTAATCCAATTTAACTTTATCAAAATCTTCTCCTTAATATATCATATTTGATAAGTCTGCCTTTTCACACTTTTTGGCATTCAGTTGCATGTTTTAAAATGTTGATCTTCTCTACATCTGGGTCATGTGACAATCTTGTGCTATGAGGGAGGTTAGGGTGATGTATTATTAAATTTCCATACCATATCATTAATAAGAAAGTTAAAGAGAGCCTCAATAGGAACTGCCTCCACAAACCTTCCATTTGTAAATGTTGACATGGAAGTATCAATAATGTCATGTACCTCTACTTCTTAGCTGAAAATGCAGAGACAAAACAAGGTGGCCAAATCACAGGTCCATTGCTTCCTCTTTAGGAGATCATGCAGACACAGAATTAAGACTACATTATGCTAGGATAAATGGAGAACATCCATTAATTTCAATTTAGCAATCTTGACAATCATTACATAAATAAATGGAAGATATAATTATCAATAATTCATAATTCATGTAAAAATTCTTATTACAAATGCTTCCCTTTGACATGAAAGATACACAATCAGTAGCATGATTACAATGTCTTGGAGAGAATTAAATACAAGTGTAACTCCTGTCTGTACTATAAATAGTAATTAGATGGAACTGATTAGGATCAAGGAATTGGTCATTTACTTTATTCCTGACTGTATCATAATTATTAAATCATCAAACCAGTAACTGGTTTATAATATGGACTCCTCTG
>PVJH01039812.1:0-16153 GCA_004026705.1 Nesogale talazaci | reverse complement strand
CTCCTCCTCCTCCTTCTCCTTCTTCTCCTTCTTCTTCTTCCCTGTCTTTCTAAATTCTCTGCCTCGCCCTTGTGAACTCTGTGCACAATCTTTTGGGAACAAATGCGGCCTTCATCACCCAGTCTAATCTCATGTGATATCTCCGACATCCTGATCTGCCTGCCTTCTGTGGCCTTCCAAGGTGGGAAGCTAGCAGACTCCTGGATGAGAGAGGGCAGACCTGCGCAGAATGTGGCAAGCAGGTTGGCATGACTAGAGCTAGGGCAGCCTCTGAAAATATAGTCAAACTGAGAGGTGACATAGTCTCACTCATCTTTCAAAATAAACTGCAAAAACAATGTCATAACAGATTGCTTCCCATCACACCCCGGCCATCGCCTTCACCCCAGAGGAAGAAGCAGAGTCCAGCCTAGCGGGGTATTCCATGGATTGAGACCTGGAAAACACTGAAGAGGACTGTCCCCAGAGGGCAGGAGAGCAAGGTGAAATGAAGCTGCCCCACAAGTAACCAGAGTGAGAGCCTGAGCAGTCGCAGACCATGGGAGAACCCAGAAAATGTGGCACCAAGGACTCAATCACCAGGCTCAGAAGAGCAAGAGCAGGAGGAGTGGAGAAGAGGGAGAGTCTGGGAGACAAGGTTAACGGAGGCACCAATCTTCACAGGAGCAACAGGCCTGAGGGAGCACTGGTGCCAAAAACCAACATGGACAGCAGAGAGCATTACATGATACAGGAAAATCATGCTTACTTCTGCTCATTTTTATTCTTGGGTCATTAATAGTTGGAATTTTAATAATGATGGGCTCAAACAGCATAATTTATTCTGTAATGTTTTAATCTATTAGTTACTTTCTAAGAAAAATAATCCAGACAAAAGAAGCATGGAGAAAAGGAAATGTCTGTATTCTTTATCCCTGACCCCTCACTGGCTGGCATTTTGCACTTATGACAAGAGTGAAAAAAAAAATCTACTGACTAAAGTGTGCATTCATGATGTACATCTGACAGCACCAAATGCTGAGATGCCAAGCAAGAGTGGGTATGACTATGATTATGAAAGTTCTATGTCTTATTGGTTTGGCAGTTATTTAATGCTATCATTTGGCCATTACATAATGATGATTTATAGGGCAGTTATTTAACGACTATTATAGAGGGTCACAACGAGTCAGGAACAACCCAATGACAGTGAGTTCTTTTATAATGATGACACTTGGTTGTTATGTAGTGATGTGGTCACCCTCTCTTGTGTGATTCAAGGTGGTCGCCCTCCATTTCCACATGACATCAATTTTTGCATAATAACCTGGTCTTATTAATTCTCACTATAAGACATAGAACATATAGAGCCTAATACATTGCCCAAATTTCTCCAGTCCAGGCAGGAGGAGAGCACAGAATACTTCGCAACCCTCCATCTATTATGCATCATCATTCAGGGAATATAGAAAGAAGACTATGATGCTGGGCTACAATCTTTAATAAGAAAAATCTTCTTTCCTTCTTCCTCCCCCTCCCCTTCCTCCTCCTCTTCTACCTTCTCTTCTTCTTATGTTTTTGTCCTTGGAATGAATAATATCCAATCTGGAGTAAATCCATGATAAGCCCTTTCAACTGTCTTTTTCTTACCAACTCCCTACACAGCCACTTATGATGTCTCACAGACACCTACTGTAAACAATGTGACAAAGGTTGCTGATAACCACATGACTGACAATCCCATTGACTCTTCCTTCAGTTCCCCTCCTCAGATCTTGGTCAAAGAAAAATAAAGGAATAATTTGATGTCTGCAATTGGGAGATTTAAGAGAGGCGTGGGACCAAGACAACGTTGAGTTTCCAAGTGTGTGTTTCTGAAATATGTTGCCAAAACAGAGACTGGGAGGGAAATATGGTGTTGGGGAGAGTTTTTGATACATTCAGCAGGCTCTTGGAAAGAGGGAAACCCAAATAAGGGTAGGGGGCCATCTAGATTAAACGACTGCTCAAGTCCTAGCCAAAAAAAAAAAAAGTGGCCACAGAGAGAAAAGGATAGACCACCTGCATGCAGCTTCCCCTCCTATCTGCCCTCAATAAGTTCTGAAACACTGCTTATCATCTCCAGCTCAAAACTGGCTTCTTGACCACTCCTTTGGCTTTCCAGGACCAGGGTAAAGCCTCTCATTTTCTCACTTGTCTGTCCATCACCTGGGGTTCACCTTGGGTCGGGCAGTTTCTCTTCTCAAGAATGCCCCACCTCACCTTGACCCCCATTCTCCTCTAAACACCTTCTCTTTTTGAACTCATCCCTCATTCTCCAACTCCCTTTTGCCTCCCTGCCTCTTTATCAGGTATCATCATGGCCATATGCTTCCTTGACTGTCCATGGGGGTCTCCCCAGTAGAACCCTGAGACAATGTCCCTGAGACACCCTTCAAGTCTGGAAGTGAGCCCACCACCAGGGAGGAACTTTCAGCCAAACCACAGGCAGGACTATAAAATGACAACAGCAGCAGTGAGGAATGCATGCCTTGGAAAAACCCACCATATTTGAGCAAAAGGTCAGCGTACACATAAAAACAAAGTTTAAGGATAGGCAGGGGAACTAAAGAAAGACGGAAACAGGCAGGCATCCCAGGAAAGAAGCACTGCCCCGTGGACCCACCAATGCCATGAAACAACATGTGCCTAAACTGTTGGATTCACCGTGCAGAAATGATTCAAATGTATACAGATTGTTGAAAACTCACTGTCTCTGTTAACATTCACCCAAAATACAATTAGTAAAGTACATATGCTATCATGCACCTTCTGTAAGTGAAATCACCGATCCTTACTGCCTGGGTAGGGGAATAAACCATGGTCTTCTATCTCTCACTTGCTTCCTCTTAGTGCACTCTTTCTCTACTAAACTGACAAGAGAGAGAGTTCCTTTGCTACTTTTATGACCCTCTGAAGCAATCCTGCTGAAGATGCACTGTGGGTTACAATTTGGATTTGTTCAATGCCAAGCATGTGAAAATAATGCCCCCGTAAAACGAAGGAACGAATTGTTATCCATTGAACCGTCTCTCAACTAGACTTAGAATTGATCCATTTCTAAAGATTTGATGGCTGGTGTGGCATAGGGGCGATGGGTTGGCCTGCTAATCGCTAGGTGAGCAGTTTGAGACCACCAGGCAATTTGAGGGAGAAAAGAAAGGCTTTCTAATACCAGAAAGAGTTACAGTCTTAGGAACCCACAATCGAGGTCCTATCCTGCCCGGTGGGGTCACCATGAGCCAGAATTGCTTCGATGGCAATAAATTTTTTTTAGTTTTGTTCTGTTTGGGGTTTGTGTTTATGTGAGGGGCACTGGTGACCCAGAAAGAGTTTGTGATTCCTCAGAATGGTGCCAGCCACAACTAAGCCACACATCATGTCTTCCTTCAACTAAGTGGATCTCCTACACTGCTTCTCCAAAGAGCTACTTTGAAGTGTAAGTAGTTCCCCACTGGGTGGCTCACCATAGAGTCAGCTGCTCAGAGGGAGAGAGACAAGGCTTTCTAGTCCCATAAAGAGTTAGTCTTGAAAAGCAACAGGGGCAGTCCTTCCCTGTCCTGTAGGATTGTTGTGCGTTGGCGTGGATTCGATGATGATAAGCTTCATTTGGGGGTTTGGTATCTTAAAACAGCCTAGGAGTATTGTTGTGGTTTGGTGCCCTCGAGTCAGTCCCACTCCACAGCAACCCTACGCCCAACAGAATGAAACACTGCACAGCCCTGCACTGTCCTCACACAGTTTTCCCTGGGTCTGAGCCCATTGATGCAGTCACTGGGTCAATTCATCTCATTGAAGACCTTCCTCTTTTTAGCCTCCTTCCACTTTACCAAACATGATGCCCGTCTCCAGGGACTGGTCTCTCCTGGCAACATGTCCAAAATATGTAGGATGAAGTCTTGCCATCCTTGATTCTAAGGAGCACTTTGGCCTTACTTCTTTCAATTAAGAGCAGTCTGAACTTTGAGCGGTCCATGGTACTTACAATATTCCTCTCTGGCACCATAATTCAAATGCATCGCTCTTCTTTGATCTTCTTTATTCAATAACCAATGTCCACATGCATATGATGCAATGGAGAACACCATGATTAAGTCAGGTGCCTCTTAGTCCTCAAAGTAACATTCTTGATCTTCCATAGGTCTTGTGCAGCAGATTTACTTAAAGCAATATGTCTTTTTTTTGTATTTTTTTTGGGGGGGGCATCACTGCCCTCTGGTGGTGGGAGTAGGAGGCCCAGTCTTTGCTCCTGTGGAACTGGAATTGAACCTCCATCCCAGTGGGCCGCAATCCCGCGCACAACCACTACGCCACCAAGGCTCGGCCCAAGCAATATATCTTTTGATCTCTTGGTGGCTGCTTCCATGAGCATGAATACTGGGTCCAAGTAAGACAAAATCCTTGACAACTTCAACCTTCTCCGTTTATCATGATATTGACTATTGATCCAGTTGTGAGGATTGGGGTCTCCGTACATTGTGAGGATTGGGGTCTCCTTACATTGTAATTCATACTTGGCTTACCATCCTACAATATGCTTCAATTCCTCCTCACTTGTAGCAAGATTGTTAAGCAAGATTGTTAACACTTGTTCTTTTCTTTTTTCTGATAACAAGTATCCTAGTGCTTCTAAGATGAAGAAAGCAAAAAGTCATTAAACATACAGTAAAGAAGGAAAAGATCAAAGTGGATATCAAAAGAGACTCAAACTTGCTCTTAACTGTAGATGAGCTAAAGCTGCCCCTTGAAATTTTCTGTTCAGCTCTTTGACTTCATTCTTCCTTAAATTTTGCAAGGATGGGGAACCATCACTGGTTCCTCTAAAAGAATGGCATGGTTCCTCTAAAAGTTAAAAAGAGATTCTCACGTGACGCAGAGATTCTGTTCATAGATACACACCCAAAAGAATGGAAAGCATGAACTCAAATAGATATGTATACACTAATGTTCTGGGTAAATGTTGGACGACTAACCATAAACTCAACCACTCAAAAACACTAGCTGTGACAGAGAAGGTGACTGTCTTGGGTGACAGCCTTGAACATCCTCCACAGGTCACTATGAGTCAGAGTGGACTCGACAGTAGTGGGTTTTCATGTTCGTGGCAGCAGCATCCACAGTAGCAAAAAAGGTATAAGAAAGCATCCATCAAGAGATAAACAAAGTGTGGTGTGTGTGCAACGGACTATTAGTCGCTGAAGGAAATGAAGTCCTGGCATTTTCTACAACATGGGTCAGCCTTTCTGAAAAGACTGAAAAAAATACATGTGTGAAATAAGAGTAAGACACATAGGGATAAATATTGTATGTTCCCATCACTGACAGGAAATATCCAGAATAAGAAAATGCATAGAGGCCAGCATTAATTAGGGGTAACCAGTAGTCGATGTGAGGGGATCGTGGGAGAGGTATTGCTTAAGGGATGTTGAATCACTATGGAGGTGGTGAAAAATTTTGAAAGTGGGTAGTAGTGAGGTTGTATAACCTGGTAAATGCCATTAAGATCACTAAACTATACACATAAAAATAGTTGAAATGGCAAATGCTTTGCCACATATTGTGTTTTGACACAATAAAAATTTCAAAATAAAACGTGAATAAACATAGCATGGTAGAGTCCTTTCAAATTGGGCTGCGATCTGAAAATCCGGCGTCTAAAAGCACCACCTTCTCTACAGGACAAAGACGGGGTTTTCTATCCCGATAAGCAAACTTGGACACTCACAGAGGTAGTTCTGTGGGTCAGCATCAACCCCAATAGCAGTGAGTTTCCTTTTGGTTTGGGGGTGGGTAGGACACTCTGGGTCCACCACCACAGTGCTAAGTTGTGCATCATTCTCCTATGACCCCCCCCCCAAACAATTCAATGTCTTAGGCCTATGTTTTAGAAATGAAAACCCATAAAGATCCTGTGTCCCCAGCCACCCACTGTCATCAAGTCGATGTGGGCTCATAGAAACCAGATAAGAAGGAGGACAGCCCCCACAGGACTTCCGAGACTGCACACCTTTACAGAAGCAAACTGCCTCCTCTTTCTCCCACAGACCTAAGGGGCTCAAATCATCCATCTTCCAGTCAACACTTGAACCACTGCACCACCAGGACTCCTCAAAGACCCTAAGTCATTCACCCACCCCAAATCCAAACCCCGAAGGTACTGAGACTGAAACTCAGACAGCTGTGTCTTGGACCCCAAGTGTCTTGCCCCTCGCACTGCTCCTCACACCCCACCCATCTTCCAGGAAGGCCTGAACTCACTGCCACCCAGTGACCATGGGAGTGCAGAGCAGCCCTGATCCACAAGGAGGTCCCTTTTCAGAAGCAGATTACCAACCCCAACTTCCAGGGACTTCTGGGTGGGTCCCAACCATCCTTCCAGCTGATGGTCAAGTGCTTAACAACATATGCCGCCTAAGGGCTCTCGGTCTGAAAAGGAGTCCCTGAGAAAAAAGGGCTTAAAAGAATTCGGAGAGGATGACTTTAAGTAGCTCACACATATAAACTGTCATCAGGCTATGGTAGTCTCCGTAAATAGGAGAACAAATGAGGTGCACCTGTAGCAAGAGGCATTTCGTTGTTACGTGGGCTACCATAAAAGGCTGTGAGATCTACTTCCTCCAAGGCTGCAGCAGAAAAGAGGCCCACACCTGTCTCACTTCCACCCACCTGGTACAGCCATGTGCTCTTCCTGTCTCCCCAGCTCTCAGATCCCTAGAGGTAAAGTGTGAAGCCTTTGATTGTCTAGAAGCAAGTTCCTTTAAGAAACACCAGGTAAGCGTCATACATATGCACGTGTGTTTTATCCTGTTACCTGTGTCGTCCTACTGGCATAACGCAGGCCAGACCCTTCTCAAAATTAAGGGTAGTGCCCCCTTTATGGCAGTGCACTCTGCAGTGAACACACTAATTCCAAACTGGCATCCAAGCAGCATCTCTTAAATCCTGGCCACGCAGGGAACTGGTCCTGAAGTTCTCATTTCACTGAGCAAGGAAGATGCGAGCTTTCCATTTTCATGTTCTTACAGCTGGGGCTATGCACGTGGCTTCAGATGCTGAGTGTGTCAAGCTATGTAAACAGCACAACCAAATGTGCTTCTCGCAGGATGCCCAGCACCCAGAGGCCCTTTAAATCTACTGAAAGTGAGTCATGAGCCATCATGATCACCACAGTCCCCCCTCCCCCCACTGAGGATCTTCCTGGGATGGAAAATGAAGCCACAAAGCACGCTCCTTCCAGGGAAGGGAGACATCTAGCACGGCAGCCCTTCCTGGTGGCCCATCCAGGTGGGAGCTACAGCTTTTCTAAAGCAGACTGCTTTCGTTCTCGATTGCTGCCCTAAGAAATACCATAAGTGAGGGATAAGCAAATGGGGGAAATAACCTCTCACGGTTCGGGAGAGAAGTCTGAGTCCAGGCTACCAGTGCTACAGGAAGGATGGCAATCCTGATGAGCTCCGGGGAACTGTTCTTGATGCATCAGCTTCTGGTCCTCGGCTCTCCGGTGATCTTTGTGTGGCGTGGTATCTCTCTTGCCCCATTTCTCTGGTTAATTCTGATCCTTTTATATCTCAAAAGAGACTGACGCAAGACAAGCCCTACACGAATGCTGAGTTGTGACCATAGCAAAGAAACCCCCCTTCTCAAACAGCATTTTTACTACGGGTGGAGTAGGGTTTTCAGCCCATGTTTCGGCAGGGACACGAGTCAATCCATAACACAGATTGAAGGGTCTTGAAAAACTCTGCGGGAATATAGCATTGTCTTTTCACTCTACTTGTCCACAAACCTTTGAAGTCCGGTCACCTAGCACTGTCTTTCTTAAAAATTGTTCTGCCAAACTGAGTAAGTTTCTATATTGTTGTTAGGTACTGTCTAGTCCGGTCCAACTCATAGGAACCCCACGTGCAGCAGAAGGAAACCCTGCCTGGTCCTAACCCACCCTCCCCATTGTTCTTCCTGCGATGCCCCTGTGGCAGCCACTGTGTGTATCCGTCTCGGCAGCTTGACCAAGCGTGACGTCCTTCTCGAGGGATTAGTCTCTCCAGATAGCATGTCCAAAACATGCGGGATGAAATCTCTAAGGAGCATTCTGGCTGACCTTCTTCCAAGACAGATCTGTTGGTTCTTTTAGCAGTCCATGTTCTCTGCCAACACCATGATGCAAATGCAGCAATTCTTTTTCAATCTTCCTCATTCAATATCCAACATTCACATGTATATGAGGCAATTTGGAATGCCATGGCTGGGGTGAGGCACATCTTAGTCCTCAAGGTAGCATCCTCGGTTTTCAACATGTTAAGGCGATCTTGGGCGTTAGATTTACCTCATGCAATGCATCCCTGAGCTCGGAGTGCTGCTTCCACGAGCACTGATTGTGGATCCAAGCAAGATGAAATCCTTGACTTCAAGCTTGACTCCATTTATCACGTTGTTACCTATTGGTTCAGTGGTGAGGATTCTGGCTTTCTTTACATTGAGCTGTACTCCTTACTGAAAGCTACAGGCCATGATCTTTATCAGCAAGGGTTTCAAGCAAGCTTGGTTGTGCCATCCTGAGAACTGCTGGTTGAGAAGCTTTCCTCCCATCCTGATGCTCCGTTCTTCCCTGTATAATCCAGTTTCTCTGATTATTTGCTCAGCATCCAGGTTGAATAAGTAGGACAAGAGTAAATAACCTGGATATAAACCTTTCCTGATTTTTTTTTTTATTAGGCATCACTGCCCTCAGGTGGTGGGAGTAGGAGGCTCAGCCTTTGCTCCTGGGAGCCGGAATTGAACCTCCATCCCAGTGGGCCGCAGTCCCGCGCACAACCACTACGCCACCGGGGCTCAGCCAAACCTTTCCTGATTTTAAACCATGCAGTATTCCCTTATTCTGTCTGAAACACCGTAATTTGGTCCCTGTACAGGTTCCTCATGAGCACAAGAAGTTTTCTGGAATTCTCTTTCTTCTCAATGCTATCCTAACTTTGTTATGATCCACACAGCTAAAAAGCCTTTGCATAGTCAATAAAAAATAAATACCATATTGCTATTCATGCTCTCTGCTGTGAGGCAAGAGCTATCTGCCAATGACATCACTCATTCCACATCCTCTTATTAATCCAGTTTGAATTCCAAAGCAGCTCCTTGCCATTGGAATAGGCTGTTCCCTTCTGAGGGATTAGACACTGAAAGTCTTATGAAATGTAGCACTAGAAACTAAAAAGGACAAAGGCATGGGACAGATATCAGAGATAACATTTCCACATTTAGTCCAGCAATGAAATCAATATCTACAGATTTTTTAATGTGTGCACAACAAATAAAAAAACAAACAGACTGAGCCCCGGTGGCGTAAGTGGTTGAATGCGGGACTGCAGCCCGCAGGCTTGGCGGTTCAAATCCAGCGGCAGCTCTCAGGAGCAGCGCTGGGTAGCTCCCACGACCACCAGAGGGTGGTGATGTTCCCCCCACCAAAAAAAAAAGAAGAAGCAAACAAATAAACCCACTGAGGTCAGTCTCTTTCAACTCCTAACAACCTTCTAGGTCTGGGTAGAACTGTCCAAGTTTGTCATCTTTACAGAAGCACATCCCCAGTTCTTTGCTCCTATATAGCTATTGATGAATTCAAAAAGCTGATGTTTCGATTCTGAATTTCTAACCACTGTATACCCAGACTCCTTACAATTTGAGAAAGAAATGCCTACGGGTCTGTCAGACATGACAGTGACCTGCCTGAGCAGGTTACATTTCTAAAGAAAGGCTTTATCAATCAGGAGGAATCAGGGGAACTCCATGAAAGGAGAAGCTCCCGGCCAGAGTAAGAAGGATAACCTTCATGACTCCACGATCCTGTTGCCCATCCCACAGACAGGCTGGATGCCAAGTCAAATGCCCGTTTTCAAACAATCGGTTGGTATTGTGATGTGGTGTGGTAGTTAGGTTTATTGTGCCAACTAGACACATGGGCCAAGTTGAAGCAGGCCACACAGCTTGATTGGAGGTCAATGAGGAAAATGGCTCTCCAACCTCCCCGCCCCCTTCTCCCTTCCTCCTTGGTGATCAGACCAGCGTGTTGCTGCTTGGGCGATTTCTTTGCCTTAATTGTGTGCCAAGTCAAAGCAGCCCTGTTAGGGTAGAGTTTCTGAGGAAGGTCTCAAAACACCTATCATAGGATCCCCTGTGTTTTACATCTAATGCAGCTAGATGACATCATAAGGCTGTACCCCAAAACCATAACAAGAACCAGCTCTGCAAAATGGAGTCGCTTTTGAAATGGGAACAGGTCCCATCGACCAATGTGGGCAAACAGATGACGGGCTTCAGGGATGACAGAGAACGCACAGTGATAGCATCAAAGGAAACCAGTGCAGCGGGGGGAGCTAGGAAGCTCTCTGTGTTGTCTATTGGTTGGGATTAGGCAGTGTGAGGGCCAAGGGGGAGTCTGCACTGTCAATATGTCTCTAGTACATGTGTCCTAAGGCATGTGCCCTTTCTCTTCTACATCTTCTGGCCTGGTTTGGAGTGTGGGTCAGCTCAAATATGCTGGTTTGCACAGCCAAGGAATGCACAGCAGCTGAGAAACAAATCGCTGCTAGCTGCCACTCCGTGCCACAAATGCAGCCTATGTTCCCTGACCTGTGAAGTCACAGGGCCACCCTACAAGTCCAGTGGATGTAGGAAGAGTGGGCCTGACTTCTCCTTGGCACCCAGGTGTCCCTGTCCTTTGGGGAAAGCTGGAGCTCCCTCCCTGGACTCCTCTTGTCACCCTTCTGGCCTCTTCACTGAGCAGGAGGAGGAGGAGGAGTCCTTGGTCCAGAGGGTCTGAGGTGACATCAGCTCACTCTCTCCTGAGTCCCAAGAAGGTCACCTCTGTCACCTGGCTGTCTCCACGTTGAGATGTTCTTGCCAGCAACTGTGACAGCACTGCCGGTTCCCTCCCCCTGCTCATGGGTGAGAAGATATTTTTCATTTCATACATCATTTACAACTTGCTGCTGTGATTCTAGAAAAAAATCAGTGGGCTTGATCGAGTTAATGAGCAATAAAAACATATTTGGGGGCTGTGTTAATTTTGCAGAAGTTCTGCAGAGCTCTAAACCTTAGGCGCCACAGCACGTGGGGTAGCTGAGCCCGCTGGGAAGCTGCCCCGCCCTGAGTTCCATCATGCAGCCAAGGGGGTGAATATGTGAGCAAGTGCATCTTCAAAGAAACGGAGATATAAGCATTTCTAGAACAGGTGGTCTTTGCATTGGAATAGGTTCCTCCAGGCAGGAACATCTGGGGACCTTGGGCAGAGTCACAATGGACCCCAGCTGAGTTTCTCTTCCAGATCCAGATGCATATGCTAGACTCCTGACACCTGTGCCTGTGGGTGTAATGGTCCCATTTGGGAACAAGGCTTTCTTGGTTCAAGAGGACATATCAATGTCAGGAGGGTATTAAATCTAGGGTCTTTTGAGAGATGCACAGAGCAGACTAGGCACCAATAAAACTGAGACAAATGGGAAGATGGAGATGACCTAGGAACCCCAATGCTGGGGTTCCAGAAGCTGAGCAAGGGCTTCCCCCAGAGTCAACAGAAAGGATGCTTTCCCGTAGATCTAGAACCCTGACTTTGGGATGTGTAGTGTCCCAAACCCCCCAGTTCTCTGTCAGTTTGTCATACTGTGGTGACAGCTTCTATGTTGCTGCGATGCTGTCGGCTAAGTCACTGGTGATTCAAACACCAGCAAGGTCAGTCAAAGTGCACAGGCTTCTGCAGAGCTTCCAGACGAAGAACAGACTGTGAAGAAGAACTCCGCTGTCCACTCCAGAGGAATGAGCCACTGAAAACATCACGAACAGCATCAAGACATTGTCGGTTATGGAAACCTCAAGGACATTGGCAGACCAATGTCAGAGAGAGAACCAGTAAATGAGCCCCCTTTCAGTCTGAAGACACTCAAAATCTGACTGAGGAAGAGCTGGCTTCTCAAAGTAGAGTCAGCCAGAATGATGAGGATGGAGTCAGGTGTATGGAAGGAAAGCCTTGAGGACCTTCATTTGCTGGTGAGGCAGGACTTCAAATGAGAAGAAATAGCTGAAAACATCAATTAATAATTGGCAGTTAGAATGGATGAGATATGAATCTAGTAAAATTGGAAGTCTTTAGAAATGGAATGGAATGGACTGTATAAAGATCAATATTCTTGGCATTCATAAGCTCAAGTGTACTGGTAGTGGTCATCTTGCATCAGAAAACCACATGGTTTACTCTTTTGGAAATGACACAATCTAGAGGAATAGCATTACATTCATCATCAAAAAGTACATTTCAGAATCTTTCTTGAAATATAATGCTGCCTGTGATAGACTAATCCCCATACTAGGAAACCCAATCAATACAACTGTTATTCACATTTATGCACCAACCATGAAAGCTAGAGATGCAAAAATTAAAGAATTCTACCAACATCTTCTATCTAAAAATGTCAAGCTCATTATCAAGAGGCATTGATAATTATTGGCAAATGGAATGAAAAAGTTGAAAACAAAGAGCAAGGAACAGTAGTTTAAAAATATAGTTTTGGTGACAGTTATCACATGATAAAATTTTGCAAGTACAACACCTTATTCATGTCAAATACATTTTCAACAACACTAAAGGATTTTTCCAGATGAAATATACACAAATCAAATTGACTACATCTATGGGAAGAGACAAGAGAGAAGCTTAATATCAACAGTTAAGACCAGTCCGTGGGCAGACAGTGAAACAGATCATCAGTAGCGTCTATGTAAGTTCAGGCTCTTGTGGATTCGTTTTAATTTGTTTCAATTTGACAGATACCAACTTATGACCAGGCACATATACCACCTGAACTTGAGAACATCTCCACAACTGTTTGGTTAGTTGGTTGGTTGGTTTCATTTTTTTATAGGTAGCTCTTACAGTCCTTATAACATTTCATACATTAATTGTATCAAACATATTTGTATATATGTTGCCATCATCAGTTCCAAAACATTTTGTATTTTAGCCCTTGGTAAAAGCGCCTCTTTTTCCCCCTATGCCTCCCTCCCATCCTCACGAATCCTTGATCAATTACATATCGTTATTATTATTTCATATCTTGCACTGTACACTGTCTGCTGTCACCCACATTTCTGTTATTTGTCCCCTTCAGAGGGAAGGGCTATATATCCAACCTTGTGATGGCTTCCCCCTATCTCTCCCTTCCCACTCCCCGACCAGCCCTCTGTCCTCATGGTATCTCTAATCCCACTACTGTTCTTAAGGGGGTTATCTGTCCTGAATTCCATGTGTTGAGCCCTCTTATCTGTACCAATGAAAGTTCTCTGGTCTAGCTAGATTTGTAAGGTAGAACTGGGTCATGGTAGTCGGGGGTGGGGGAAGAGGAAGTGTTCAGAAACTAGAGGAATGGTGAACCACAACAGGTGTGATGAATTAAACACCAATGACAGAAAACCTGATGAGTTTGGGAACGACTTAAATAATATCGGACATAAAGAAAGCACAAAGCAAATAGAAAAGATCAAAATGGATTTCGGAAGAGGCTCAGAAATTTGCTCTTAACTCTGGAGCAACTAAGGCAAATGGAAGAAATGATAAAGTAAAAGAACTGAACAGAAATTGTCAACAGGCAGCTCAAGAAGACAGTCAAACATGACAATGAAATGTATAAACACCTAAATTAAGAAAGGGAAGCACATGTGCAGCGTATTTTAAGCTCAAAGTACTCAAGAAACACTCAAACTTCAGGTTGCAATCTTGGAAGATTTTATGGGCAAAATATTAAATGCATTAAAAGAAGATGCAGAGAATTTGCATTGTACCAAAAAGAACAAATTGACATTCAACCATTTCAAGATGTAGCATATGAGCAAGAACCAGTGATATTAAAGAAGAAGTCCAAGCTGCACTGAAAGCCTTAGCCAAAAGCAGGGAATTGATGGAATACCAAGTGAAATTTTCCAACACGCTGGTGAAAGACTGGACGCTCTTATGCAAATGCCAGGAAATTTATGTAAGATAGCTAATTGGCCAACCGACTGGAAGAGATTCATATTTGTACCCATTCCAAATGAAAGAACAACGGAATCCTCAAATTACAAAGCAAAGCCATTAATACCACATTTAAGTAAAATTTTGCTGAAGATCATTCAGCAATGGTCCAGCAGCACATTGACAGGAAGCTGCCAGAGGTTTACGTGAAATTCAGAAGAGCACGTGGAGCAAGAGATTAAGAGAGTTCATGGCTAATGTAAGATGGCTCTTGGCTCAAGGAAGAGAATACCAGAAAGATGTTTACTTGGGTTTCATTGACTATGCAAAGACATTTGGCTGTGGATCCTAGGAAAAACTACAGATGTCCATTGAGAAGAACGGGAGTTCCAGGTCACTTCATTGTGTTCATGAGAAACTTGTACATGGATCAAGAGGCAATTGTGTGAACAGATAAGGGAAAACCACAGAGCAAGGGAAAATCAGGAAAGATGTGTGTCAGAGTGTATTCTTTCCCAGTGCTTATCCAAACAGTACACAGAGCAAATAATCACAGAAACTGGATGATATGAACAAGCATGTAGCAGTAGGACTGGAGGAAGGCTTATTAACAACATGCAAATGCAGTTGATGAAAACTTGCTTGCTGAAAGTGCAGAAAACCTGAAGCACTTGTTGAAGAATATCAACGATTTCAATCTTCCGTCTGGATACAACAGTTCAGCGCACAGAAAACCCAAATCCACACAGCTGGACCAATAGATAAGATCAGGATAAATGGAGAAAAGATTGAAGTCAAGGAGTTCATCTTGCTTGAATCCACAACCAGTGCTCATGTGAGAAAATAAATTTTGTTCTTTAAAGTCACCCACCATGGCCGTTCTGCCACAGGGGCATTGGAAACAAAGATGTCAGTGTTTGTGGCAAGAACATCAAGCTTGCAGGATTCCCTAGGAAGACATCCTCAGGATAGTGAGGGTGAGGGGGTAGGGGGGCGGAGGGCATAAGGATATCAGTGTTTGGGGTTTTCTATGTTGTTATTGTTTTTAGGTGCCATCTTAAACCATGCTGGAACAGATCGCTTTGATTAAGCAAGTCACACGGGAGACGGAACACTTGTGCTGCGAATTGTTGTGCTAAACGGGTTGTTTTCTAGATAAGGCAAGATGCAAAGCAGTCTGTTTCAGCAGAGATACAAAATAAGCATCACTATTTTGGGGAGGAACATCATTAGATTTTGTTGGAGGATATAAGCCAGGGAGCAGCTTATATTCTGCTATTCATTGGTCTGCTGTGTTCTTGCTCCCTGACAAGCCCCTACTTAACAAAGAGATGTGGTCTTTCCATCACAGAGACCACAGCCAAGCTATTATGTAAGGGGGATGGGGATCGGTCTGCACCAGAAAAGGAAAATAACAAATGGGGTGATATCTTTGTTTGTGCCTGACAGGTGTGCAGGGATACCAGTCAGAGTTGGTTTCATTTGCATATTATTTTGAAAAAATAAAACTTGCTAGAGGAGTTGAGAGGTTCAGCCCGACAAGGATGAGACTGGAGAGTAAAGGGAGTCAGGGTGGTCTCCCAGGACACTGTCTCCTGGTGGCTGCCTGGGTGCTGTCTTTCACAACACACTGCAGCATCCTTCTGTCACATCTCCACAACTGCCTCTGTCAACAGCAGCAGGACCAAGCCTTGGCCCTGTACATGGCACCTCAAGAGACCAAGGACAAGTCCTCCAGATGGACACTCCACCAGCAAATAATTCCCCTCTGACTTCAGATCCTAGTGCTCTGATCACAGAAATACGTCAGGGGAGAGACTTTCACAAGCTGAAATGTATTTTCTCATAGCACAGGAGGCTGGATGTCAGAATTCAGGGCTCTATGGGGAGGAAGACAAACCTGTCTTTGGAAAAAGTACAGGTAGAATGATCTTTTATTGGGAAGAATGTCCAGACTTCATCTCAAAGACTTTGGACATGGAGAGACCAGGTCCTGGAGAAGAACCTCATGCTTGGTTAAAGAAAGGGGCAGCACAAACAAGAAAGAGTCTTGTGTTAGTCTGGGTAATCTAGAGAAGCAAATTCATAGAAACCTCATATGTATATCAGAAAGAGGCTTATATTCAAGAACAATTGAATATTGAG
>PVJH01039810.1:0-16159 GCA_004026705.1 Nesogale talazaci | reverse complement strand
ATACAAGTAATATGTATACAACTGAAAACACACTAACTCCATTTACATTTGATAAGTGAATAAAGCAAAAATATTGGATGCATATACACACAGAGCAAACCTTCATCGCAATCACAACCATTGTTTCTGCCCCTGGTCATGTGTCCATTATTGGTATGTAGAACTACCTTCTTTCACAACCCATTCCATTCCCTTTGCTCTCAACAAGTACCTCAGCTGGCTAAAGTTCTTTGTGTGATGAGGTATCCCAAACCTTCATTCCTAGAGAGTCTGAGCCACTAGTAGTCAAATCAAGATCGGGTTGCTGTAATATAATCTTAACTTTTAAAACAGGACATGGTAATACTAAGAGACAACTTAAGGAATCTCCTGGGTTCCAGACATATTCTGTACTTCCATTATATAACACCAATCCAGTTTCCTCTTATTAATCAGGATCAATGACTCCACTTATTCTAGTAACACCTTCATTTGTCTGTTAATCCAGAGCTATGGGGAGTCCAATATGATCAAGAAGCATTCTTAACTTCTCATTCTATGGCATCAGTGCTGTGCCTCCAAGTGGGAGTATTTCTTTTTCAAATGAAGACCTCCAGTCTAGAAGAACTAGAGTTTCAGGGACAGGAAGCAAAAATGCTGTGAGGGGGTCATTAGGAGGGCAAGTAAGTAATGACACTTCAATTTCCACCCCTTGATTTTTGGACGCATGAATCCTGACTAATGGAGAAAAAGCATCATATGCTGGACACTGATTTAGAACATAGAGACTGTTGCCCCAACCCTACAAGGTGCTGCCACCTAGCTGGCACCCTAATTGTGTCTTAAGAGGTCCGTACGATCTTTCAGCAAGATAAGGAACATAGACCAGTGGATTCAATGAGCAAGGACCCATTGCTGTACTTCATTTGCTGTGAAGTGAATCCTTTGGTCTGAGGCAATACTGATAACCAGGTGTGCAACTATTGGGAGCATTTCTCTTCTCCACTGTCTTTCAGGGAGGTCCCAGAAAAGGCTGTAGTGCTGCTAATGTCTGCTTTCAAGTGGAACACGCATGACCTGCAGCAACACCAGCAAACCAAGTATGAATGTTCTATTCCTCACTCAGATGATCATAAGTATTTAAGTATTTATTCCAGTAAGAAGAAAATGCTGTCCTTTCCAAGATGGAAATGGCCCTATGTAATCAATCTGCCACCAGGTTGCTGTTTGATGGCCTCCACAAAGAACGGTTCCATATCTTGGACTCAGTGTTGATCCCTGCTGTTGGAAGGTGGGGCAATCAGTAGTAGCAGTAGCCAAGTCAACCTTAGTAAATGAAAGTGCATGTGTTTGAGATCATGTGTAACCTCCATTTCTGCCACCATGGCTACTTTGTTTATGTGTCCATTGGGCAATGACAGGAGTGAGTAGGGAAAGAGGAGAGGATGACTGATTTCCACAGAATATGCCCTCTTCTACTCTTGATTGTTAAAATCCTTCTCTAGAGAAGGGTAACTTTTTGTAACCATACCTATGAAACACAAATATCTTCTCTTACTTGGCCCATTCAAAGAGACCTATCTACATTTTTATTCCTCATATCTCTTTACAATCAATTTTCTAATCATACTTTTTCTGAGAAAACATTGCTCACAATCCGTGAATCAATGTAGAGCCGTGACTCTCAACCTTCATAATTCTACGACCCTTTAATACAGTTCCTCATGTTGTGGTAACTCCCAACCATAAAATTACTTATGTTGCTACTTCATAACTGTAATTTTGCTACTGTTATGAATCAGGTGATCCCTATGAAAGGGTCATTCAACCCCAAAGGGGTCACAACCCCAGGTTGAGAACCGCTGAGACAGAGTAACAAAGTTGGCCATTTCTCCTTGCAAGCAAACTCAATAACCAGGTGTGTAACTATTGGGAGGATTTCTCTTCTCCACTGTCTTTCAGGGAGGTCCCAGAAAAGGCTGTAGTGCTGCTAATGTCTGCTTTCAAGTGGAACACGCATGACCTGCAGCAACACCAGCAAACCAAGTATGAGTGTTCTCTTCCTCACTCAGATGATCATAAGAGACACCCCAAGAGGCCACAGACTATGAGATAGATGTTCTGTGACAAGAGTTTAGGCCATCGGCATTTGGGATATTTAGTCATGCAGCTTCCTCATACTTTCAGGTCATTAGCCTGATCTCATGTATATCATTTCCATTTAATGATGGAATTCTGCTGTGATCGTCCAACTTTAGGACTTTTTGGAACAGATAACAACCGGTTCGTGATGGGCAGCACGGGCCACATCCTGAGTTGGTTGTGCATGGCGAGATGTTTTGGTTCCAGTAAAGTCCAGTAACAACCCCAAAACTGTTTTTAAAAGGGGCATAATTGTTTGTAATGAAAGGCAGGGCTTAGCTCCAAAATTTCCAGGATCTGCATTGTGATTCACCTAAGACCCTGTCAAAGATTCCAAAGTGCCACAGACAGCTCAAGCACCACTGCATCAGCTAGATGATATGGCCAGAGCAAGTGGCTGGGTGGCTTGCGTGGCAGCCTACACCTGTTGCAGAGCCTTCTCTTTTTCAAGTCCACTCGAAGATGGTAGCTTTTCAAGTCAAGGCTAGAGTAGCCATCTGAATGAGGGATACGTTGTCTCCAGCGTCCAAATAGACCCACAGGAATTGTGCCTTCTTTAGTAGTTGTTGGTTACTTATCTTTCACCTTAGTAAAAATATCTGCACATGCTCCACACTGAACCCCTAGAAATTTCACAAAGTGAAAGGGTTCTGCATTTCTGTCAGGTTAAGTTCTTACTCTCTAACATGCAGATGTTTTCACACTGACTATGGAGCCATTGCTACTGCTTTCCTCACTGGACCCAAACAGCATAATATCACCAAGGTAATGGGTCAATGTGGCATTCTGTGGAAGAGAAAGATGATCAAGTTTCCTGAAGACTGAATTATGGTATAGAGCTAGAGAATTGATATAATTCTGAGGGAGAGTTATAAACGTGTCTTGTTGCCATTGGCAGCTGAAGGAAAACTGCTTTTGGTAGACTTTTGAAACTAGAATTGAGGAAAGAGCATTGGTCAGATCAATAGCTGAACACCAGCTACCCAGAAAAGTATTAATTTCCTCCAACCGTACAACCACATCTAGAACAACAGCTGCATGTAAAATCGCCAAGAGTCATCTAACTTTCATGCAGACCAAAAAGATGAGTTAAATGGCAATGTTGGTGAGAATCACCACCCCTACCCCTTTCAAGTTTTCAGTAGTGGTACTAATCTCTGCAATCTTTCCAGGAATGTAGTATTGCATTTGTTTTACTATTTTACTAGGCAAAGGTAATTCTAATGATTTCATTTTCCTGCATGATAGCTTATTCTACTCTTCAGGAATCCAATAAGAGAGTTCTGCCAGTTAGTGAGTATATCTATTCCAATAATGCATTCTGAAATTGGAGAAATTTCTACACAATGAGTTCAGGGACCTACTGGACTCACTATGAGACCAAACTTTTCTAAACTCCATTAATAACTTGACCTCCATACTGGTGAACATTCAAAACATTTTGAATCTCGTGGAATTAGTATAAATTCAGAGACAGTGGCCAGTAATTCTCCACCCACCCCCCCAAGTCTGATAATTTCATTTTCCTCAGTGAACAGTCTTTTGAGAATGGTCTCAGATCCTTTTGGGGAAGGCTGAGAAAAATATTAATAGTATAAACTTTTTGTGTGGTAGTGGGGTCCTTCCTCAAAGAGACCTTACCGCTCAAAGACTTGCAGGTCTGAAAACAGACTCAAATTTGGGGCTTTATTGAGGAGTCAAGTGTGACTCTTTTGTTGATTCTACTTAAACTGCCATTCCCTTGATCTAGAATTCTGCTTGCATAAAAACGCTTCCAGGGGCTAAGCCCCGGTGGCATAAGTGGTTGAGTGCGGGACTGCGGCCCGCAGGCTTAGCGGTTCAAATCCAGCGGCGGCTCTCAGAAGCAGCACTGTGTAGCGCCCACGACCACCAGAGGCAGTGACACCCCCCCCCCAAAAAAAACCCCAAAACAATACAAAAAAACACTTCCATTGGATTTATTCTCACTCATAGTAACCCTAGAGCCCGGGTAGAGCTACCCCAATGGTTTTCCAAGACTGTAAGTCTTGATGGGAGAAGAAAGCCTCATGTTTCTCTCCAGGAGCAGCTGGTATTTCTGAACCACCTACCTTGTGTTCTACCCTGCACAAAATATAACCACCATGTCACCTGGGCTCCTTGTTCTTTGGGGAGGGGTAGAATGGAAAACAAGTGTTTGGCAATGCTGTAGAGAATCTAAAACCTTCGTCTGTAGCTAGTCAACATGTAAAATGGTACCGCTATTGTGGAAAACAATTTTGTCATTCCTCAAAAAGTGAATAAAATGACATTGTGATCCAGTAATCCCAGAAGAAGTCAAGGGAAGAATGCAGACCCCAATGCTCATTGCAGCATGTTTTACAATAGCTGAAAGGTAGAAACAACTGAAATGTCCATCAATAGATGAGGAGGTAAACAAAATATGGCATATAGATACAGTGGAATAGTACTCAGCCATAAAGATAAATCAAGTCTATTGCCCAGACTGAAAACAGACAGTAAAGAAGGAATTATCATTACAGGATTAAGCTGTATATTGAGTACAAAGGAGAAGAAAGTCTACTATCTTCAAGAAGGAAGAGTGAGAAGTAGAATGCATTCTTTGGACCACCGGGTCCTTGTGCTACATCCAGGGGAACATTAATGCAAAGACACAAGGAGGTCTTCAAGGAGTGCTGGACCTACAGATTTTGAAAGGAGACAAAGATCTTTTTTGAGAGTCAACACAGAGAGAAAGCTTTATCCTGAAGCTAGCATCCTGAATCCAGATTTCAAGCCACCCAAACGGTGGGAGGAAATATTTCTATTTATTACATCTAAATAAATAAATAATAAATAAATGGAATCATCAGTCCACATCAGAAGAAGAAGTAACTGACAACCCTCTGCATAGCTTTGAAACAATGTCAGAAACTGAAGGCCTAATGAATGGAAGCAGAACATTGTTGATGATAGTGCCAGAGCATGGGCCACTCAGGTCTGAGAGCACTTGAAATATGACTAAGGAGGAGGTGCTTTCTCAGCCTGGAGTCAACTATGGTGATGTGAATAAAGGAAAACCTGTAGAAGTCAAGCTTTGAGGATCTTCATTTGCTGATGGGGCATTGTTCAAGGTAAGAAGAAACAGCTGCAAAAAAATTGCTAATGACCAGTACTTGTAATGTGTTAAGTATGAATCCAGGAAAATTGGAAGTTGTCAAAAATGAAATGGAATGAATAAAGATGGATATCCTCAGTGTTAGTCAACTGAAATGGGCTGACACTGGTCTTTTAAATTTACTATGCCAGGAATTATACAAACATGAGGAATGATATTGGATTCAATATCAAAAGGACATTTAAAAATTAATCTTGAAGTAGGAGCATATATATCCACCTTTGAGAAAACCAAATCAATACAACTATAATTCAAATCTGTACACCAATCACCAAAGTAAGGGGTGAAGAAATTAAAGACATCCATCTATGTCTTCAGTCAAAAAATTGACCGAATGTGCATTGAAGACACATTTGTAATTACTGGTGATTGGAATGCAAATGTTGGAAAGAAATAGAAAGGAAAAATAGTTGGAAAATATGGTTTTGGTGATAGAAACAAAGCTGTAGACCACAAGAGAGAATTCTGTAAGATCAACAACTTGTTTGTAGCAAGTATATTTTCTCAACCACAAAAAGTGACTATACGTATGGAGTTCTCTAGATGAGATAAAAAGAAATAAAATTGATTACATCTATGGGAATTCATGATGGAGAAGTTAAATATCAGCAGCTAAATCAATGCCAGGGGCTGACTGTGAAACAGACCATTGAGTACTCATACATAAGTTCAAGTTCAAGAAATGAAAGCGGGCTGTGCCCCAGTGGCATAGTGGCTGTGCACGGGACTGCGGCCCACTGGGACAGAGGTTCAATTCCAGCAGTGGGGCTGGGCCTCCTACTCCCACCATCGGAGAGCAGTGATGCCCCCCCTCAAAAAAAAAAGAAAGAAAGAAATGAAAGCAGGGTCACGAGAGCCAAGATACAAACTTGTGTTTCAAGGTAGAAATTCGAGAATAGATTTGATGCATTGAACACTAATGACAAAAAACCTGATGAACTGCTAAAGACCATTATTCATAAAGATGGCAAGTGAGCATTAGAAACATAGGAAAGAAAGACATCATCAAAGATGATGTCAGAAGAGACTTTTTTGGGGGGGCCACACTGACTCCAAAGAAAGGTGACTCCACAGAATGCTCCAACTATCGAACAAGCTCATTAATATCACATGCAAGCAAAGTGATCCTCCAACAGCAGATGCAGAAGTCCATTGAAAGGGAGATGGCAGAGGTTCATTCTAGATTCAGAAGAGGACACGAAACAAGGGATCTATCAGCGCTGGTGTATCTTGGCTCAACAGAGAATGCTAGAGATAGTTGCTTGTGTTTTATTAACTATGTCAGGGTACTCGACTGTATGGACCATAGCAAATTATAGACAACCTTGAAAATTCCAGAGCACTTCACAGTGCTCATGAGGAACTTGTACATGGATCAAGAGACAGCCCTGAGAACAAAACAAGGGAATATTGCATGGTTGAAAATCAGTGAAGTGGGCCAGAGCCCCGGTGGCCTAAGTGGTTGAGTGCGGGACTGCGGCCCGCGAGCTTGGTGGTTCAAATCCAGCGGTGGCTGTCAGGAGTGGCACTGGGTAGCTCCCATGACCACCAGAGGCAGTGATGCCCCCTCCTCCCCCAAAAAAATCAGTGAAGTGTGCACCATGGTTGTATCCTCTCATCATGCTTATTCAAACTGTACGCTGAGCAAATAATCATAGAAGCTGGTTTTATGAAGAACAATTTCAGCGTCAGGATTGAAGGAACACTTATTAAAGCCTGCAGCATGCAGACGACACAACCTTCCTTACAGAAAGTGAGGAGGAATTGAAGCAATTCCTGATGAAGATCAAAGATTTCAGCTTATATCATGGATGACAATTCAATGTAAACAAGACCACAGTCCTCACAACTGGACCAATAAGTAACATCATAATAAATGGAGAAAAGGTTGAAGTTGTCAAGGATTTTGTCTCGCTTAGACCCACAGTCAATGCCCATGGAAGCAGCAGTCAAGAAAACAAAAAACGTTTTGCATTGGGTATACTAGCTGCACAAGACCTCTTTTGTGCATTTAAAAGCAAGAACATTACTTTGAGGACTAAGATGTATCTGACCCAAGCTGTTGGGTTTTGTTATGCTTTAATAAATCATATTATTGGGGGTTCTTACAGCTCTTATAACTCTCCATAAATCAAGCAAATTTGTACATAAGTTGCCGTCATCACGCTCAAAACATTTTTTTTCCTACTTGAGGCCTTGGTTTCAGTTCCTATTTTTCCCCCTTCCTCCCCCACCTTCCCACCCTTGTGAACCTTTAATAAATTAGAAATTGTTATTATTTTCATATCTTACACCATCCACTGTCTCACTTCACTCATGTCTGGGTTGTTTTTTTTTTTGTCCCCCAGGAGGAGGGTTTTATGTCGATCATTATAATTGGTTCCCCATTTCTCCTCTCACCTTCCCCCTACCCTCATGATATCACTATTCCCATTACTGTTCCTGAAGAGTTTGTCTGTCCTGGATTCCACGTGTAGGGTGCTCTTATCTGTACCAGTGTACATGCTCTGGTCTAGCTGGATTTGTAAGATAGACCTGGAGTCATGATGGTGTGTGTGTTGAGGAGGAAGCATGAAAGAACTAGAGCTTTCTGGCTTTACCCAGGCACAGACATTTAAGCATGATGCTACAATTAACAGTTGTACCATAGTGTGGCAGTCACCTCATCTGGTGTCAATTTGAGGATGAAGAGTGTTAGGGGGGAGTCTAGCCTGTCAATCTGGAGATAGCCACTAAAACTTATGTGAGGATGTGGCCTTCTGAGAATTCTGGGAAATGTGGTACTTCCTTCTTAGAAGCAGGAGATACTCATTCCCTCGAAGACACTCGACTGGCAAGTCTCATTTCCTATGAGACATCCCTGAGGAGAAGTCACATGGACCCACCCTGATGGAGCCCTGGGTGCTGGTAGTCATGCAAAGACCCCTGCCAGCGCTGAGATGTTTGCAATGCCACTGGATCCAAAGACTTTGTACCCATGGGCCTGTGATCTTCTATTCAGCACAATTGCATGTGTTTTGTGAATCCAAAGAAGATTTATAGATTGCTATCAGACATATGGGCTTATATCAGACTTATGGACTTGATCTGGACTGGGCTGGGATGTTTTTTCAATGTTCAATTGCTCTTGTATATAAATCTCTTTCTTATATACACGACTTTCTATGATTTTGTGTCTCTAGCCTACCCAGACTAAGACACATACCAACATAATTGGATAAAGCGATAGCTCAGAAGGAAAAATTACTAAATATGTTTCTGGCTAGTATTCAGTGAAGACTTCATAGAGGATGTGATTCTTAAAAGACTCTAGAGCAGTGGTTCTCAACCTTCCTAATGCCGTGACCTTTTAATATAGTTCCTCATGTTGTGTGACCCCTCCCCCACAACCACAAAAGTTTTTTGTTGCTACTTCATAACTGTAATTCTGCTGCTGCTATGAATCAAGCAACGACTGTGAATGGGTCATGTGACCCTCCAAGAGGATCATGACCCCCAGGTTGAGAATCACTGCTGTTGAGGGCAAGGAGTGGGGAGGCACACACAGCAGAGGTGGCTGCCCAAGATAAACAGGGGCAGTTTGCCAACACTAATGCCAACGCCACCTGTAATCTGGCTCAACTGGAACATAGCACAGATAAGGAGCAAGAAATGGGAGTTGGGATAGAAATTGGGTCATCTAAGGAGGGTTTTGTAGAGCATGAAGAAATATCTACTTTTTGCACAGGTCCTGAGGATACATTAAAATCTATCAGCAGGAAAAAACATAGTGTTTTAACTGTATACCAAATCTCTGAACAAATAAATTGAGAGAGACAATTGGTGGTCAGTGGTGTTGGTCTCAGGGCGACATGATAGGTCGCTCAACCAAAGAGACACTTGGTGGGGTCGGTGGGGGGGGTGGGTGGGAATAAAGGAATAAGTCTGAGAGACAGTAGTGATTTTTTTTAATAAGATATGGTGTATGACTTGGGATTGTTGGAAAGTGAATAAAAGGGAGAGGGTGAAAATTCACTTCTGTAGATTATTCAAATAGAAGTATCCGGTAAATCAGAGAAGGCAAATTTAAAGGTTGGTCAGTTCTAGAAATGCAGGTATAATTGCAGTGTGTGAATGGTATTTGATCCATTGGAATGAGTGATATATGTAGGAAAATCATATAGCAGTAGACTGAGGACAGGAATCTTTAAATTTCAATGATTTCCTCCCAGTTACTATTACCTATTAAATTACCCCAGAATTCATGGCTTGAAGCAATGTACCCTTCTAGGGTGTTGACTAGGAGCTAAGTTCAGCTAGAGTCCCTGAGGTGGTTGAATTTCTATCTTTCAGTCTTCCTTCCTATCTATTTATCATCTATCTATTTATCTATCTATCTACCTACCTACATACATACATACTTGTCTACACCTACCTAGTTATCTACTTACCAACATACCCAGCTACCTACTTACTTACTTACCTACCTACCTACCACTCTGTCTCCCCCACCCCTTTAGTCTTTTGTCTTGATAATCCTCATGGCACAACAATCTCTGGGGATTGTTCCCAAAATGGCAAGACCCGGTACACAAGCACTTATCCTCACATGCTTCATGTTTGCAGATGCTTCATTGACCGACCAAAACAAGTGACATAGCTAAGCCACTTAGGAGGGGAATAGAAAGGCTCATGGTGTGATTCATTGGGAAAAACACATGCTCATATACAAATAGAAAAAGAAAGAGATGCAAAGAAATAAGCAATTGAAATAACAAAAAGAGGAGGGTGGGAATAAGGTCACAGGACTATAAAGTTATTAAACCATGGTTTTAGCAGTTAGGATCATTCTCTTGTGGAAGAATTAAGTCACTTGACATAATATATTCTTTAAGTTTATTTTCTACATTTCAAACTGTGAGTAGTGCCTGGAGTCTTAAAAACCTACAAGCACCCATCTATTATATGGCCATTGTTCTTTATTAGTCTGGGAAAAAGTGAAAGAAGGAAACCCAAGAACCAGAGAAGGAGCTGAACTACAGAAATTATTGTCTACAAAGGAACCACCGCTGTATCCAGTTTGTGATCAGAACAATCAGAGGATACCTGGCTATGACTACTAAGTGCTGGATGTTCTGATCAGGAACACAATAGACAAATCCTGTTTAAAAAGCGGATTAAAATATTGAATAAAGATCAAACTCTTAAAACATTCAGGTTTAATGAACCTACTGAGCTCCTGAGATGATAGCCTTGAACTGAATTGAAATGATCAATTGAAGTTACAGTCAAACTAAGCAAAGGTTTAGTACAAAGAGTAAAGATTATTACCCTTAGATGTTGTATTTTTTTTTTAATTATATAAAACTAAAGACTCAAAAGCTATTGTAAAGCATAGATAAGAAGATTGGAGGACAGGTCGATTAAGTAAATGGAAGTATACATAAGCAGAACTGAAGTAATGAAAATGTCAACACAATTTAAACAATAGGATAAGAGTGGATTTTGTGTTCATAGCTTCACTCAAGTTGAAATTAAATAATAGAAAAGAGAACTACCATTGATAACAGCTCACCAAAATTAGTCTGAAAAGAAGACTATATCAAGGAAGAATGGTTTTAGAAGGAAGGAGCAACAGTGCTAGATATCATATAGAAATCAGGTAAGTGAAGAAAAGTATTTACTAGTCTTCATCATTCAGGTTTTCCCGTTTCAAAAGTTAAGAGAGGACGCTAGATTGCAGAAGGATGAGAAGTTAGTGGGAGGTGATGAAGTGTAGGCAGTTTCTGGAGACTTCCGACTTTCTGCGAGAAACATGGGTGAAGAGTGATCTAAAAAGCAAGAGCGGGCTGAGCCCCGGTGGCGTAGTGGTTGTGCGCGGGACTGTGGCCCACTGGGACGGAGGTTCAATTCCAGGAGTGGGGCTGGGCCTCCTACTCCCACCACCGGAGAGCAGTGATGCCCCCTCCCCCCAAAAAACAAAACAAGTAAACAAATAAAAAGCAAGAGCAGAGAATTTGTTTTAAATATTGGGGTGGGTTAGTGATGTAAGACTTGCTTCATAGGATATCACAAACTGGAAGGCTGAAAACGATAGAAATGTATTGTCTCACAGTTCTAATTGGCCCGAAATAAATGATCTAGTTGATTAATAGTGACTCTATAGGACAAGCTACAACTGGCCCCGGGGTGGGTGATTCTGAGACTGTACCTCTTTACAGGAGGAGAAAACCTCATCTTTCTTCCACAGAACAACTGGTGGTTTCAAACGGATGACCTTGTGTTTAGCAGCGCAATACGTAACTACAACCTCACCAGGGTTCCCTTAGTCTAGTAGGTTGAAGAACTCACAATCTAGATGTCTGTCGGGTCATGTACTCGCTGAAGGATCTAGGAAGCAATTCATCTTTGACCCTCCTCCTTGTTGTCTCTTCTAACTTCTTGTGGCTCCTGGAAATCCATGGCATGCCTTCACTTGTAGATGCGTTGGGGTTGTAGTCTCTGCTTCCACTTTTACATGACCATCTTCACTGTCTCCCCTCATCTCTTTTTACACGTTCATCATGGACGAGGGCTTACCCTACTCTGCTACTTCTTTATGTGAACCCAAAACATCTTCAAAATTCCTATTCCACATTCAAAAATAACATAGATTCGAACTACGGCCTCTCTTTTTGAGGTACAGAATTTAAATCAGACTTGTGGGGATAGTTATATTTTTAGTTAAGAGAATGGAGCCAGGCAAACAGAGAAGATAACTTAGAAATGACCCCTTGAACTCATAGACTCACTCATGAGGATTTTTTTTTTCTTTTCATTGCTATTGCGAGTTCAAGTGCTGGAATATCCGAATACCTGCTTAAAATGATGAGTGATGCTGATCATCTCTGAGTGAGTGTTTGGCTCTCCAGTTAGTGCTGACAAAGAGGTAAGAGAATAGCAATTACCGGAGAGAGAAACTTCTCAGAGACAAAGGTTTTAAGTGGATACTTGCAAACTTTGAAGTTCACTGCAATAGCAACTGGGGTGGTGGTAATGTGTGTGTGTGTGTGTGTGTGTGTGTAATCTGTATATAAACAGGCCCACAGAACTCACATTCATGTTGTTCAAGGTTCAACTGTATATAGAAAAGGCTTTGAGGAGAGGTAAATAAAATCATCTTCCTGGCAGGAAGAATATCTATGTTTCTGAAACCAAGAGACAACTGATGAAAATGGCAATAAGTTTATAAATTGGAAGAAAGCTTTGCAAATCTCTTTATAATGCCTTCTATTTTGTATTAGTTCGGTGGTTAACCACTTGCTGAGGTTGAAGTGCTCAGCAATAATCCAGAGGCACAAGGAAAGTATTCACTTTGGGGAATAGGCATCGGGGGAAGAGAGAAACGTTGAAAGGAAGAGTGAAGATTTTCTTTGTTTTGTGGCTTAGACTGAAGTGCCCCTAAGAGTTAGTATGCAGTGTAATCATTAGATTTACCCAGGAGACTTTATGCCCTTCTGGAGGGATCATTACCCACATCTCTTGGGTGAGGGCAGGGTTTCCAGAGGTCACACAAAATTAGCTTGACTTTAAAAAATCATGTTATTGGTGGCTCAAACAACTCTTATCACAGTCCACACATTCATCCATAGTGTCAAGCACATTAGTACATCTGTTGCCATCCTCATTCTCCAAACATTTGCTTTATATTTGAACCCTTGGTGTCCGCTCCTCATTTTTCCCTCTCTATTCCTGCCCCCTCCTCCCTCATGAACCCTTGATAATTTATAAATTATTATTATTGGGTCATATCTTACACTGTCCGACATTTCCCTTTATCCACTTTTCTGTTGTCTCTCCCCCATAGAAGAGGTTATATGTAGATCCTTCTAATTGGTTCCCCTTTTGTACCCCATCTTCCCTCCACTCTCCCAGTATCGCCACCCACACCGCTGGTCCTCTGTGTTTCCAATGCTTATCTGTACCAGTGTACATCCTCTGGGCTAGCCAGATTTGTAAGGTAGAATTGGGAACATGATAGTTGTGCAGGGGGTAGGAAGCATTTAAGAGTTAGAGGAAAGTTGTGTGTCTCATCGTGTTACACTACACCCTGACTGGCTCATCTCTTCTGCACAAACCTTCTGTAAGGGGATGTCCAGGTGCCTACAGATGGGTCTTGGGTCCCCAATATGCATCCCCCCCTCATTCACAATGATTTGATTTTTTTTGTTCTTTGATACCTGATCCCTTCAACACCTCATAATCGCACAAGCTAATGTGTTTCTTCCTTGTGGGCTCTTTTGTTTCTGAGCTAGAATGGCGGCTCATTTACCTTCAAGAATTTAAGACACCAGACACCATAGCCGAGCACTACCAGCTTTCTTTACCACATTTGCTTATGCACCATTTGTCTTCAGCGATCATATCAGGAAGGTGTAGCTTGGCTTTTTATCTGAAGTCAGGAAGTAGGGCTGACCACCAATTCTTCACTGAAACATAGAGCATTTTGTTGTTGTTAGATATTGTGAAAGTGGCTTCAACTCATAACAGTTCTATGTACAACAGAACAAACCACTCAATCCTGTGGCATTCTTACAATTTTTCCTGTGTTTGAGTCTACTATTACAGTTACTGTATCAGTCCATCTCAGAGTCTTCATCCTTCTCATTGATCCTCCAGTTTAACAAACATGTTGTCTTTCTCCAGAGACTGGTCCCTCCTGATAGCATGTCCTAAGTATGTGAGGAGAAGTCTCATCACCCTCTCTTCTAAGGAATATTCTAACTATACTGCTTCAAGACATATTTGCTAGTCCTTCTGGAAGATCTTGGTATATTCAATATTCTTTGGTAACACCATAATTCAAGGGAATCCATTCTTCTTTGGTTTCCTTAGTCATTGCTCAGCTTTCAAATGTATATGAGTGGTTTGAATGTACCACAACTTTGGTTAGATGCACTTAGGTCTTCAAAGTGATGCCTTTTCTATAAAACACTATAAAGAGGTCTTTTGAAAAACTATCTGCCCAATCCAATCTACCACTTGAATTCTTGATCGCTGCTTCCATGGATGTTGATTACAAGTCTAAGAAAAATAAAATCCTTGGCAAGGTCAATATTTTGTATGTTTATCATGATGTTGCTTATTTATCCACTTGTAATTATTTTTTTCTATATATTGAGTGGTAATCCATACTAAAGGTTGTAATCCTTTTTTTTTTAAGGGTCGTAATCTTTAATGGTCATTAGTGACTCAAGTCTTCATTGCTTTCAGGAAGCAAGATCTTATCAGATGCATAGTGTAGGGTTAGTGGCTCTTCCTTCAGTCCTGAGGGTATGTTGTTCTTCTTATAGTTTAGATTCTCTGCATGCATGATAAATAAGTAGGGTGAAATATATACAACCATGATGCATACTTTTCTTGATTCATAGCCATACAGTATCTACTTGCTCTGCTGAAATAACTGCCACTTGGTCGATGTACAGGTTCCAAAAAATCATAATTAAGTGTTCAGAAATTGCCATTCTTCACAATGTTATCTATAATTGTTATGGCCTAGTAGGACATGAGTTGTATACAAATACTTACATCACAAATATAAATGTAATTTCTGGTAAGCTCACATCTTTTTAGAAATAACAAATGCATAGATAGATTTTCATTGCTCGTATTCCATTTTCTCCCTGAGTGGTTCTTTTGCTTGTGTAGTTGGACTCTTTGAAACAAGCCAACATGCTAGGGCTGCTTTTGCCTAAGTGCAATAGTGCCTATTTCCTAGTGCCCACGTCAGATGTGAAAAATACAGTGGTTGAAGGCTCAATGATATAAAACACAAAACTGTCCTTGCATAATTAAAATGAGAATAGGCCATAATTTGCAGTTGCTCAATGTTATATTGCATGCATCAGATTTCATGACCCTCCTTAAAATTGAATCTGGGTGTGCTATTGACAAGTCTAGCATGCTCCACCCCTCTTCCTCCTTGGTCAAGATATTCAAACCAGATGTTGCTATTGCTGTTGTTAGGCACCACAGATTCAGTTGCAAGTCATAGTGACCTTGTACAACTGCACAAAATATGACTCACCCCTGTGCCATACTCATGCTTGCTTTTATCCTTGACCCTGTGTCAATCCATCTTGTCCTGGGTAGTCTTCTTTTTCCCTGTCCCTTCACTTTGTCAAGCATGATGCCCTCCAGGGGTTGGTCTGTCCTGATAGCATGAAAAGAGAGGTTCTCCAAAGTCAACCCTGCAGTTAAAAGGCAAACATGCAACTCAAAAACGAGTCTTCGAATTCACTGACCTGTGCTTGTCCTCAAACAAAAATCTAAAGGGAGCTGCTTCCCTTTCTTATGGTGCACAGTAAAGTCTTTTGCATTGAGGTATTTCCATTTTCCTCTGCTTCAAAAGGAAAACACTCACCTGGGCGGTATCAGCAACCTAATTTTCAAAAGACATACGGGCTATAGCTCTGGATTTTAAAAAGTCATAATCATGCAACCATTACAATTAATCCATTTTCATGAATGAAAACAGCGATAGCACTAGATGTCATCTGGATTGAAATACAGCAATCACAGGCACCCATATATTCAAGACTTGACGCAGATTTATAAGTGATTGATCAGAGCCAGTACTTGACACATCACCTGGCATACAGGAGCCTTTCCACAAATGTCTGTGAAATACATATTGACGTACAGGTTGCTATTGTTGCTGTGTTCCTTCAAGTCAGTTCCAATTCAATGACCCTACATGCAAAAGAACAAAACACTACCTGGTCTTGCACCATCCTCACAACTGTTCTTATAACTGAGCCCATTGTTGAAGCCTTCACGTCCATATCTCTTGCCAAGGGTCTTCTTCTTTTTCTCTGATGCTCTACTTTACCAAGCATGATGCCCTTTTCTGGAGACTGGTCT
>PVJH01039809.1:0-16078 GCA_004026705.1 Nesogale talazaci | reverse complement strand
CTTCTCTATAAAATGAGCATAAATACAGTTCACTTCCAGTCAGTTACCCAATTAGCTGTCTTGTAAATTTCCTTTCCTAGACCGGTGAGTGCTTCCAGAGCTTTTCCAGCTTTCTAAAACATTTTAATGAGAATTTAGTCAATATCTGGACACTCGGTGAAATTTTCTTTGTATCTAAAGGAGAGGTTTATATACAAGAAGAATTCAACATTGAGAAAACATCCCTATCCAACCCAGTCCATGGTCATAAGTTCGATATTAGCCCATATATCAGATACCAATCTATAAAGTTCTCTTCAGACTCACAAAACACATGCAATGAGGCCAAATGCAGGACGATCACAAACATGTGGGTAGACAGTCATTGGATCCAGTGGCATTGTAAGCATCTCAGCACTGGCAGGAGGCTCCGTGTGGCTTCTCTAGGTCCAGGTATCTGGCTATATCAGGGTAGGTCCGGTGGCTTCTCTTCAGAGATGTCTCTCAGGAAGCCAGCCTTGTCAGTTGAGTATTTCCAAGTGAGCATTGAGAGTAGAAGGTCTCCAAGGAAGTGAACCAAGATAGACAGTCACTCTGGCTCCAAAAAGGAATCACTACATGTCCCAGAAGGAGAAGGCCCTGCCCACACAGAGATCTCGTTGGCTATCTCCAGACTCCACCTCTACACTCTTAATCCTCAAATTGACACCAAAGAATGTGACTGCCACAGACAGTAAAAAAGAGGAAGATTCATGAAGATAGATTGATTAATACAGTGTCTGACAAAATGAGATTAAATCTAATAACTATGGTGAGGATGGCACAGGACTGGACAGTGTTATCATCGGATGTACGGAAGCTTTCTATAAGTAGGAATTGACTTGACAACACTTAATACTCACAGAGAACTGAACGGTGTATATTGAATATTGCCTTTCCGAAATATATACTGTAAACTTTTATACATATTATTTTTTATTTTTAATCATTTCATTGGAGGCTCATACATCACTTTTCACCATACATACATATATTGTGCCAAGCACCTTCACATGTCTGCTGCCATCATTGTTCTCAAAACATCCACTTTTCCACTCGAACCCCTGATATCAGCTTCTCATCCCCTCCCCTCCATCCTTGCTCCCCCTTCCTCCTCCAATCCTCAGTATTCTACAAATCATTATTTTTTTTGTCATATCTTACACTGCCCGGTGTCTCCCCTTGTCCTCCAATGTCTGTCCTCCCGATAGGAGGTTATGTGTAGATCCTTGTAGTTGCACCCCATCTCTACCCTCACCTTCCCTCCACCCATCCAGTAGCTCCACTCTCACTACTGGCCTCAAGGTATTCATCTGTGCTGGATTCCCCATATCTCCACCTCCCATCTCTACCAGTGTAACTGCTTCAGCCCAGCTGGATTTGTAAGATAGAGTTGGGACCATGATAGTGGGGGGAGGAAGTCTTTAGGAACTAGAGGAAAGTTTCAGTACCATTGGTTCTTGCTTGTATGTGGCCTCTTGAAATAGTGAAGGGTTGACTACTTCTTTTAGGTACATTCTTTCCATGTTCTCTTGATGCTTCTCATATCACTAAATATTTTGTCTACAGAATCCTTCAAGATTACAACTTGAAACTTAAAGTTTTTCTTGAGTTTGTACAGTTTCAGATGAGTGTTCTCTTTTGGTTTTGTAATCTAGATCCTTGCACATTTTGTTTTAATATTTCAGTCTTCTCAAGCTGGTCTTTGAACTTTTCTCTTTAGCTCCTTGACTTCATCCTTTCTTCCATTTGTTTTAGCTATGCTGCAAATAAAAACAATGTTCAGAATCTCTTCTAAAATCCATTTGGGTATTCATTTTTTCTGTTTTTTTAATGACATTTTGTGAACTTTTAAAATTTTGAATTTTCTTGCCTCTTCTGGGTATATGCCAAGTAGGGGGATTGCTGGGTCACATGGTATCTCAATTTCCGTCTATTTTAGAAATTGCCAAATTGATTTCCATAGAGGTTGTACATACCTGCAGATCAATTGGGGTAGATCAGAAGAGGTATACTAGGGCAAATAGAAACTGGAAACACAGGGAATCCAGGATAAATGATCCCTACAGGACCAGTTGTGAGAGTGGCAATACTGGGATGGTAGAGGGAAAGTGGAGTAAAAAGAAGGAACCAATTATAAGGATCTACATATAACCTCCTCCTGGGGTATAGACAATGGGGAAGTAAATGAGTTAAGGGGGATGTCGAATAGTGTAAGATATGATGAAGTAGTAAAAATTTATAAATTTTCAAAGGGTTAATGAGGGAGGGAAGACCAGAGAGGGAGTGGAAAAATGAGGAGCTATAGCCAAGGGCATAAATAGAAAGAAAATGCTGTGAGAATGATGAGGGCAATGGAGGTACAAATGTGCTTGACACACAATGGACTTATGTATGTATTGTGATAAGAGTTGTTTGAGCTGCCAATAAAAGCATTTTCAAAAAAAAGGAAAAGAAATGAAATGTCTCTCATTTTATCACAAACTTACATATGAAAAATTGTTTTAGCTTCTGATATTGAGCTTCTCTATCATGTCTTCCCAGAGATGTAAATGATTTAGCTACTGTGTATTCCTAGGAACGTGTATGTGTTTAGTCACCTTTAGTATTATTGCATGTGTGTTTAGTCACCTTTAGTTTTTATTGCAATGAAGTATTTGCTATGAACAAGGCATTGGTTTTATCAAAATTTTATCACATGACCTATGGTTTTATTTCTATCACCAAGTTAATATTTTCCAACAACCCCTCCTTTCCCTTTGTTTGAAATTCTTCACTCCAATAAGCAATAACCATCGATATATCTTGATTTTTTTGACCCAATCATTGGTAGAATTTTTCAATTTCTTCATCACAAGCTTTTGTGGTTTGTGCATACATTTGGATACTACTTCTATTTATTAGATTTCCTCAATGACAGAGAAATATATTCCTCTCAGATAACATTATCCTTCATGAATGATCCAGCAAGTTCCTTTCTGACAATGAATGCCATGCCATTCTTCTTGGTTGTGCTATTCCCTTTTATTGTATTGTTCCCATCATAACAGATCATTCGAGTTTCTTATCCAAATGGCCATTGCAATATGTGCAGCTGTACAGTGATAGGACACTTCTAGAAGTTTAGGCCAGGTTCAAAAGTGGATGTGGAACCAGGAATATCATTGTTGACATTAGATGTACCTTGGTCAAAGGAGAGAATGACATTAAGATATTTACTTGTGTTTCATTGACTTTGTAAATTCATTTGACAATGTGCACCATAACAAACTGTGGTCACACTTGAGAATATGAGAATTCCAGAAACTTCATTGTGCTCATGAGGAACTTACACTGGGATCAAGAAGCAATTGTGGGAACCGAAAAAAGCGTGTACTGCAAGGTTTAAAAACAAGTCAGGTATGCACGGAGGTTGGAGGTGCTGGAACAGGAAGTGAGAGAGAATCTGGAAATATGAGTATTATAATAGAACCAAGTACAGGAACAAGAATAATAATATAAAACAAAAATAATATTGCTTGGTGGGTGGGAAACTTGCTCTTTGATAGTGTTATTTTATTCACACATGCGCTGTATAGGGGACGTGGTGTAATTGGTGGAGCATGGCATGAAATTTCAGATTAAGCCAGGGAAGTAAAGGGTGAAAAATAAAACAAGAAAAAAGAGAGGAAGGGGAGAAGGAAGGGAAGAAAGAAAGTAAGTACGTTAAACTTGGTCACTAAGCTGACCACAAGAGCCGAGTCTCTGAGTCCATCCATGTAAGAGGTTTGACTGATGGGGTTGCCTGAGGGACTGAGAAAAATTGGCTCTACTGAAGGTGAGTGAGGCTCCCAGAAATGGTCTGTGTGGTTGGTAAAGGGGGATTTTTCAGCGGGTGGGAGTGCTCTTCCACTTTATGAACTCAGGGCCTACATCATGTTGAGATTCTTGCTGCCAAGAAGCCCAAAATCTCTCCCTTAGTGGCCTTCCTCTAGAAGTTGTAGAGGAGATCTTCCTGTGCTTGTTCTCTGGAAACCATCTGCTCTCTCTCCCCCATCAATATCTTTCAACTCCATTTTTTCCATGAACTTTTGAAGTCCCTCATATGCTTTTCTGTAAACTGACCACCAATGATTGCTAATATCCTTAGTATTTCAATCTACATCTTTCCCCCTAAATAATCAGTGTAAACAAACAATCAATGTTGATTGGTTTTGGAATTTTTAAAATAAATTAAGAATGGTGTTTAGTTAGACTTACCCTTGACATCCTTTTATGTTGTTCATAGAACAGGTACAAAGTTTTCTCTGTATTACATCCATAAAAAGCCAGTTTTCCCCTCGACTATCTGACAGATTTATATTTTCTTAGTTGAGAATTGTGAGGAGAAACTTGATTTGCATAATGAGAGTGATAAACACAATGCTTATCTATTTGCAGTTGTATAGATATGCTTTACTAAATATGCACTGAGGATTAAAAGTGCTTCAGATACCCCACCCAAAGCATACACACACACATATGTGTATGTTGAAGCAAATAAAAATGAAGTTTGTTACAGATAGATGCTGAAAATAGGCTAAATGAGGGCCTGTTCAGTTTTTGATATACAATATAGTATTATTCACCAAGATAATACCCTAAGGAAATATAATGTTTATTTAGGTTTAGAAACGATATTTTTCTTGTATAATTTTTCTTTGCAATATACAAATTAAATGCAGATTTTGACAGCATGTGACAAATATATGTACCCTATACACATATCAAATTTTCATACTAAAATATTTCTCTTGAAAATTCCTTTCCATAAAGTTCCAGTAACTCCTCCCAGTAACAATCACTCTAAAACTTTTCTAAAATTTAAATTCCTTTGCTAACATACCAACAGCAAGCATGGTGGATTGCTGATTGGAGTTCTCGCTAATGGATTTAGAGGCATCCTGGTCTGTCATTTAGACACAGATTGGTCAATAATAAAAAAGATAGGGCACAGAAGAATAAGTAAAGCCCATCTGCCTCTTAATTATCCAGAGGCAATAGCAAACAGGAAATAACAAGTTAAAATGAAGCAGGTGCAAAAGCGAGGCCAGAAAAAGGAGTGACGATGAGTAGAAGAGTTTCTAAGTCCATAAATATGAGGGAGAGCATCCTACAACATCTTTCTCCTGAGGAATGACTGGGTGCTTTGAACCGCCAACCTGTAGGTTATCATCCAAACACTTTAGCCATTGTTCCACCAGGCACCATTTCCCTTAACTATAAACCTCCACTACTCACTGCTATTGAGTGTATTCCAAAGTAGAGTGATGCTAGATAGAGTTCCTGAGGCTGTAAACCTTGAGGGGAGAAAAGAATCCCTACTTTCTATGGCAGAACACCAAACCTTTGGCTTATAGTGTATATGTTGTTGTTGGGTGCCTTCATAGTGACCCCGTGTCCAACAGAATGAAACACAATCTGATTTATGATTTGAGTTATGATATGAGTCCATTGTTGCACCTACTGTGTCAATTCTTTTTTGAGGATTGTGCATACTCTATAGAAAAACAACATCAGTGGAACTTATATATGTATATAAAGAGGTATCTTGACTGAGCCCGGTGGCATAGTGGTTGTGCGTGGGACTGCGGCCCACTGGGTTGGAGGTTCAAATCCAGCAGCAAGGCTGGGCCTCCTACTCCCACCATCAGAGGGCAGTGATGCCCCAAAAACCAAAACCAAAAATAAATAAATAAATAAAGAGGTATCTTTATATCCAGAACAATGATTCACAATGCTGTAGAAACAGTGAAGTCCAGTTTGGCTGAATCTATGTGTCAGATATTAAGCTGGTGGCATTTCTTTAGTTCAGTGGCTGTCTGGAGAGCCTGGGAAGCCAGGCAATCAGGTAGTCAGGAAGTCCGAAAATAGCAAGCTTAGGAAGACAGAGTCAATTGGCAGATCAGATGCTACAGGAGACTGTTCATAGCTTTCAGATAGGCTGGCTGTGACCCAAGATAAATGAACCAGAGGTGGCTGCAGGCGATGCCAGATCCTCACTAGAAGGTGTCTCTTTTATAGATACTATATTGACCACAACCCATAGTGATGTAATCCAGCTATGATTAGAGTGAGTGGTTATGCTCTACCCATATCTTCATATCGTCTTACAGGTACAGCCAAGTTGACACAGAATCTATTACAAGAATCTCCTCTTTCACTGTCCTACCACTTTACCAAGCACAATGATATTGTCTCCTGATATAACTTCTAGAGTATGGGAGATGAAGTGGTCCTTACTTCCAAGAACCACACTCGCCATATTTCTTCCAAGAAGATTTTTTTTTGGGAGTTTGTGGTATTTTTTAAAAATAAATCACTTTATTGAGGGCTCATACAACTCATGTCACCATCAATACATACATCAATTGCAGGCTGACCACATTTGTACATTTGTTGCCATCATCATTCTCAGAACATCCTTCTTCTACTTAGGCCCCCCAGTATCAGCTATCCATACTTCCCATCCCTCCCCATTCACTCACCCATGAACCCCTAACAACCTACAAATTATTATTTTGTCAAATTGTACACTGTCTGATGTGTCCCTTTACCATGAAAGCACCATAATAAAAATGCATCAATTCTTCTTTGGACTCATTTTTCATTATCCAGCTTTGACACACTTGTGAAAGGACTGAAGAATAATCATAGCTTATGTCAGGAACAACTTAGTCCTCAAAGTGACATCATTGCTCTTCAAAATTAAAGAGATAATGTAAAGCAGGTTTGCTGAATAAAAAAATAGCATTTGATTTTTTGACTGCTGCTTCCATGAGCATTGATTGTGAATCAAAGCAAGATGGAAAATGAGAGCATGAATCTTTCTTTCCCTCTATCATTATGTTTTTTATTGGTCCAGTATTGATTATCTTTCTTTTCCTTTTCCCTCATTTATTTATTTATTTACTTATCTATTCATTTTTACATCATTTAATTGGGGACGCTTACAACTACCACAATCCATACAGGCATACATTGTGTCAGGCACTTTTGTACATTTGTTTCCCTAAACATTTTAAAAACACTTTCTACTTGAGTTCCTGGTTTCCCCTCCTAATTTTTCCCTATCGCTCCCCATTTCCCCCTCCCCCATGAACCCTTGGTAATTTATAAATTACCATTATTTTGTTACATCTTACATCTCTGATGTCTCCCTTAACCCATTGCCTGTCCCCCAGGGAGGGAATTATATGTTTATCCTTGCAATCTGTTCTTTCTATTCTGCTTTCCCTCCACCCTTCCAATATTGCACTTCTCACCATTGATCCTGAGGGGTTCTTCGGTCTTAGATTCCCTGTGTTTCCATTTCCTGTCTGTATCAGTGTACCTCTTCTGGTGCAGCCAGATTTGTAAGGTAGAATTGGGATCAAGATAGTTGGGTGGGGGTTGGGGGGGTGAGGCTGAATAGCAATCCAGAGTGAAGGCTTCTGTGTTTGACTTTCATCAGCAATTGCTTGAAGTCCTCTTGGCTTTCTGTAAACAAACTTTTGTCATCTGCATATCAAAGATTGCTAATAAGCCTTCTTCCTACCTGTTTTACCATTAATCTTCCTATATTCCAGCTTTTCTGATAGTTTCTTCAGTCTAGAGATTGAATATGTATCGTGAAAGGAAAAACCTTGACACATATATTTTCTACTATTAAACTATGTGGTGATCCCCTGCTCTGTTTGATCAACTGTCTCTTGTTCAATATACAATATACAGACTCTACCTGAGCACAGTGACATGTTCCAGGAGTCATATTATTTACCATGTTATCTACAGTTAATTTTGATCCATAAAGTTGGATACTTTTGTATCAATAAAATACAAAAAAGTATTTTCTGTTATTTTTTGCTTTTAGCCAAGATCAAGCTGGTGTCAAAAACGACATCTCTCATGCCATGTTCTGTCTTGAATCCAGCTTAATTCTGGCAGCTCTATGTCGATGTACTGATTCCGTGGTGTTTATCTTTAGCAAAATTTTCCTTGCATGCAATATTAATAATATTGTTCAATCTTCACACTTTTGTGTCACCTTTCTTTGGAATGACATGAATATGGATTTCTTACTGTCAGTTGACTAGGTAGCTGTCTTCCAACCTTTTTGACAGAGCCAAATGTGTGCTTCCAGTGCTTCATCAAGTGTTGAAACATTTTAATTGGCATTCTGTTCATTCCTGAAGGCTCATTTTCTGCAAATGTCATCAATGTAGCTTGGGTAGTTCTTCAATTCCTTTGATTCTTGATCATATACTGTGTTTTGAAGTGGTTGTTGGTTCCCCAATCATTTTAGTACATTGATTATGCATGCACACTCTTCCTCCTCTTCCTCCTCCTTCTTCTTCTGATGCCTCCAATGTTCCCTTCATCATTCAATAGTTTGTTCATAGACCATTTATAATTTCAAATCGAAAACTTGTTTATTTTCTTCAAGTTTTTTGATTTGAGATTCCACAAGCATATTCTTTCCTTTTGGCTGCCCTACTTCAGGGCTCTACACATTTCATTATAATACTCTGCTTTGTTTTCTTGGGGAACCCCTTAAAAACCTCTGTTCAGCTCTTTTACTTCATATATTCTTTCATTGGCATTAGCTACTCTGCTTTCGTAAGTGAGTTTTAGAGCCTCATCTGCCATCAACTTTGATCTTTGATTTCTTGTTTTTTAAATATTTTGTTTTTTTTTCATATATGATATTTTTGATGTCACAGCACAGCTCATTGGGTCTTTGGTCATTGATGTTCAAAGTCGCAAGTCTGCCCTGAAGATGTTATCTAAATTCAAGTGAAATACATTCAAGGTTGCTCACATGGATTTGTTTAAATATTTTCCATCATCAAACTGAACTTCTGTAGACTATCTTGAGAAATTGATAGGTTGCCTCTTAATTGGTGCCTGGTCTTAATTTGGAAAATGTTACTGTGCTTCTCCAAAGTCTTTTCTCACAGATTCAATCAATTTGATTCCTGTGTATTCTTTCTCGTGAAGTCCATTGCATGTTTTAGAAAAGTGGTATTTGGAAGGAAGAAGTCATTAGTGTTGCAAAAATTTTAATGCAACCTCCAGTTTCATTTCTATCATCCAGGTCATATTTTATGGCTACTTATCTTTCTTTTTGGTTTTCACTTTTTTTCTTTATAGTCCCCAGTAATTACCAATGCACCGTGTGTGGCTGCTTGTTCAACTTCAGGTTAAAGAAGTAGGTAGAATTATTCAATTTCTTCATTGCTCACTTTAGTTGTTGCTGTACTAATTGAGTTAATAGTTGTATGAAGTGGACTTCCTTGTAGAAGCACATTATCCCATAATTAGCCACATAATACTTCAAAATAGAAATTGAAATGTTCTTTATGATAATGAAATGCCATTTTTTTACTTGTCATTTCTGACACTGTAAACCATCAACTCAAAATGGCCTATATCAAACCAGTCCAGCTCATTAATGCTAATGCTATTGGTCTTTATGTATTTTTTTGTTTTTAATGATTTCCAATCTTCCCAGAACCATATTCTGTGCATTCTGTATTCTAATTATTAACGAATATTTTCAGCCCTTATTCTCATTCTGAGTCATACTCCATCAACAAAGTTAGGTCCCCAAATTTTACTCCATCCAAGTCATTAAGGTTGTCTTTACTTTGAATAGTCAGTTCCCCTGAAGTCACATTGTGAATGCCTTTCAACTGCAAGGTCTCCTTCCCAGCACTAACCTAACAATTTCCCACTGCTATTTAGAAAGTTTTAATTAGAAAATTCCCTTAGAAGTAGACAACTTATTGCTTTTTCATAGTCTGTTCTTAGTATTTGCATCCTGCTTAAAATGTTCAATATGAACTACTGGTGGCACAGCTTTCATCATTAAAGCAACATGCAAGATACTATAGTATGACAATCTGACATATGGGTGGTGATACACTTTATAAAGGACCCAGAAAATTTCACAGCTTGACTGACTTGTTAAATGTGAGATTGCATCTAACGAGAAGACAATGACAGGATTTGCCAAGATAGGGCAAGAATGAGAAAAATCAATTGACCTGGAAGGGAACTAGAATACTATAAAGAGGCCAGTATGAAGTTTAGTAACCTAAGAAGAACCAAGCCAACTAATCAAGCCAACAGAAACTAAGATGCAAATTATGTAGAGACATGAACTTGAGCAACAAATGGAAGATAGACAGGCTGCTATACTTAAGGCCAAAGTCCATTCTTCTTAAGAAGAGCAGATGGCAGTCAACATATACACATGGAAATGCTTCTCCCTTATGCTACTCACCCCAATAAATGACATCCCTCTTTCCAATCACCCAGACGTCTTTTCAAATGAGAAGCAGTCAAAAGGCATATATTTGAGACTTTGATGATATTTAAATCAGCAACTCTGATTTAACTCTGACGTCAGAGTGCAGTGTACTGTCTCCGGGAGAAGGACCCCTCTTTCAGTTAACTAAAGGAAAAACAAACAAAAAAAAAACCTGAAAATTAAACGAGCCATGACTGATTCAATTATAACTCACAGAACCTTATAGCTCCCAAATCAACACCACTGCCATTGAGCTGATTCTGAGTCATAGTGTCACACAGTCTATGGCAGAATAGAACTGCATCTTGGGTTTCCAATGCTGCAAATCTTTACAGGACCCAAAAGTTTTCTCTTTCTCCTGTGCAGATGCTGGTGGGTCCACTCTACTTGCCTGTATCACAGGACTCCTTGTGATCTTTGACGACAGTTCATTTTTTACTGGATGTGATAGCCTTAGCTTTCTTCTTGAGGGAAGCTGGTGGATATGAACTACTGGCCTTACACTTGGCACCACAATGCACAAGGCACTAACCCACCAGGACTCCTTCACTCTGTCAATATTCTAAGAAAATTCTTAGCTTCTCTAGTGTGAGTATCCTTGGCTGATACAGGTTATATGTTAGTATCTCAATCTTTAAAGTTAACATCACATCTTAAATGCCAAGACGAAAACCAAATTGTTTGTTAATAAATGGTAAAATAGTTATATTTTCTGGGCTAAATTTGTGGCCCGAAATGCATTGCATTTAAAGGCCAGGTTGAAAAAAGAGTATGTACTGTGTCTTTATATGTTTTAAATTATATCCAATACTGGTGATACTGCCAAACTATTTAAATTGTTCTTGCTATTTTGTTGCTGTTGTTCTTATATTCATTTCAGGGGATTGGGAGGCTACCAGGTTAGCATAATATTTAAATATGCACCCTATGCTTAGGCTGCTATCTTGATTATTTTTGCATAGTTTATGTAATGAGAATTTTTGCTTGTATAAATATTCCAGGGAATATGCATTAAGATTTCCTGTGCAATATTCAAATTCATTTATTAAAATGCATTTACATTTTCACTTACATTTGGATACTAAATTATATCTTGCAATTAATTGGGATAATATCACCAAGTCCTACTATTTTTAAAACCTAATTTGATATATTTGTGCTGAAATTGGAATTTGCTAGTTAAAATACATGAAGATTTTAAAAGTTGGCATATACTGTCAATTTGGTTTCCAAAATCTGTATGGAAGTGTACACATATAATGGTAAGAATGAAATTAATAGTCATGAAGTACCCTTTTCAGTATTATAGCTTGCTGTGAATGTCTGCTAATTTGACAGAACTTTTTATTATCACTGAGCAGTATAATGATAGATAGTGAGTGGAAGGAAATGTTAAGGATAGTCTTCGTGGATCTACAAATCCTTAGGATGCTATTTAAAACTTGATACCAATTCTAGATTTTAATTTAATATTGTTTTTATTATTATGTGTGATTATTATTTAATTTAATAATAATCATCTTTATTTAGAATAATTCGTATGGCTAGCTTTTATTCACTAGACCTTGTTTTTATTTTTTATTTGTAGAATAACTAAGATTTTATCTCTTAGACCAACTTGGATTCCAAGTTAAGTGATAACATTTTAACGGAGTGAGGATATTTAATTATCAAGGATAATGTTCCAGAAGGAAGCAACAGACCCTTACAATGACAGGCAAGAAAACACAGGCCAACATTGCCAGAGCAGACTCTGAGAAGTACTCTTGAACTCAGGATAACTACCGCTGAAAGAAATAAAAGAGATGAACAGAATATTTCAAAAGGTGATTATAAAAGTTATAGTTATAGGCTTAGTACTAAGGCAGCAGCTGGACCTTTGGCCCCAACCCAGACATTCCCTCAATACAAGAACCCTTTGTTCTATGAATCTGGTATTCCATGATTTTCACTGGCCCAATTAGGCAACCCACACTGGGAGAGAATTTTCAGCAATGACACAACAGACAATGGGCTTATTATGAAAATCTACAGCACCCTACTTGCCTTCGAAAAGAGGAAAACAGTAACACTTGAAGAAATGGGAAAAAGAACTCAGAAGTTTCACTAAGGAAGAGTCTCATATGGCCAATACATATATGAGAAAATGCTCCTGATCATTAGCCATCAGAGAAATGCAGATCAAAACAACCATGAGATACCATCTAACACTCCTGAGGTTAGCTCAAATCAGAAAATTAGAGAACAACAGATGCTGGAGGGGATGTGGTGAAATAGGGACACTTCTGCATTGTTGGTGGTCCTGTAGATATGTGCAGCCACTATGGAAAGCAGTCTGGCGATATCTAAGGAAAATGGAAATTGAGCTACCTTATGACCCAGCTATCCCTCTACTGGGTATATACCCAGAAGAGGTAAAAAGTAAACCAAGACCAGCCATATGCATACCAATGTTTATTGCAGTGCAATTTACTATCGCAAAGAGTTGGAAACAATCTAAATTTCCATCGGTAGAGAGTGGATCAGCAAACTCTGGCACATACACACAATGGAGTACCATGCTTCACGCAAAATAACTCAGGAGCACTTGAACCATGTCTCCTCATGGGAGGAGCGGGAGGAAATTATGCTAAGTGAAATCAGTCAATCACAAAAAGGAAAATACAGCATGAGTTCCCTGAGGTAAGTGCAATCAACAAAGTATGTACAGAGGAGAAGCCTCTTATAACTTATCAGTTAGACATTTAAATAGAGATTGAGGGAAAGAGGAGGAGGGGGAACTAAACCCAAGAAGTCTCTTTTTCAATGGGAAATTGCATTGACGAAAAAAAAAAGATCAGTAAAGTTTTGCCAATAATTATTCCACTGTCACAATTCATCCACTCATTCTTTAAAGGTAGCAAAAATTTTCCTTCAAGAATTTCATTGCGGGCTGAGCCCCGGTGGTGTAAGTGGTTGAGTGCGGCACGGCGGCCCACAAGCTTGGCGGTTCAAATCTAGCGGCGGCTCTCAGGAGCAGTGCTGGGTAGCTCCCACGCCCACCAGAGGGCAATGATGCCTGAAAAATAAACAAAAAACAACAACAACAACAAAAAGAATTTCATTGCAATACTTTCTGTACAAGATAAACACCAAAAATGTGCAAGATAGTCTTTACAACAGAAACACAAGAACACCAGTGGAGAGTTCATAAGGTTTTAAAATCAATTGATTTCCTTACAATAATAATTAGGGGAAATTTTGCCTTTTATTAAGATTCAAAACAATGCTCAGTTTGTGAAATAGGAAAATTGAATATGGACTTAAAATGTTGATTAAATAGTATTTGGTGGTATGTAAAAGCTGCTTCTTTCTGCCATAGACTCAATGCTGACTCAGAGCGACCCCCTGTGACTTTCTTGAGAGTCTAATGGTTTACTGGAGCAGAAAGCCTAGTCCTACTCCTGCATTGCTGCTGGAGGTTTTGAAGTGCTGGGCATACCAACTGCAGCCTAACACCCAACCACTACTTCATGAAAGCGGTCTTGACATAGGAATTTCTATCTTTTTTCTTTTCTTTTCAAACATTGGGACTAGTCTAGCATGGTTGCAGTAAAGAAGGTGAAGGGACTGAAGTCATTTGTTATTATATATAAAACTTGGAGTGTTGTTAGGTAGAATGAAGATTTTGATGTTTATAATCATTAATTACCTCTCCTTAGACAGATTCAAGAATGAGGAGAGAAAAACATTTAAAATATTTTGTTACAAACGCTAGGTGATCTAACTAGAGGAGGACGTATCATTTATGTACTGCTGATGATTGATAAAATAACTAGATGCATTTTAGTCTTCAATTTCCTTTTGTCCCTCTTGTTTGTTTCTCTGACAGTTATGAATGTTACTGATATTTTTTTCCACCAAACTTTGAACTGTATATGCTCACAACAATGGAGAGTGAAGATTTCTGCCAATCCCTTCTATCTATTTTAAAGCTTTTAAGTGCATAACCTAAGTGCTCAATCAAGGGTGTTAATTGCATGAGAATGGGAAGATAGCATTTTCCTGAGCCAGTGCTCCATTAGATCTTAGTGAGAATGAATAGAAAGGGTGGAGAATGACCTGAAAATGTAGATTAGATTTGTCTCGAAAGGTAATGAACCTCTAAGTGAGCATAAGCTAAATTCATATTCCTAATAAAAATGGAAACGAGCCAGGTTTCAACTCTCATTATCAAAATTTTGCATGACTCCAATCTTTACTCATTTTAAGCTATAAAATGCCTATTCTGACAGAACTTTGTGCCTTCTGATTTAAACAAGAAAATCCCCTAAATTTTATGTATGTTATAAGAACTTTAGTAGAGAATATTTTAATGATATCTTAATTATGTCAGAAATAATGCTGCAACTGATGAACTATGAACTTTCTCTTTATGTATATACATATTTTGAATAATGAATGATAATGGTATTTGTAATTTTAATAGGCAGACAGTTCTAAAAGCAATGTAAAACACAGACATATCTTCAAAATATTTATAAAATATAAAGAGAAAAGTAATTGGAAAATTAAATTAATGTTGACAGATAAAACATTACCGATTCAAATAATATTCTATATTTTAAAACATATTTATATGTTGATATCTTTCTTTAAATATAAAGAAATAATACTCAGTATCTGCTAACAAAAGAATGGTCAAAATAATATAAACTGTTTCTACTATTCAAGTAATATTTGAGACAGTTTGAAATAAACTAGCTGTGCAACCTTACAATTTGGACAGCTATTGTACCTGAGAATAGAATTTAAATATCACATATGGACCTTGAGGATATGATGCAGACATCATTTATAAAAGTTAGTAATGAAAATAACCTTTCACAAAAAAATAAAAAAAATAAAATAGCTTTTCACTTGAAGTTCTATTGATATTTGAATGGAAGTGGGGTACAAGAAGTTACAGTAAAGGCCCCTTGGGCTTAACACTGAGCATTTCTTGCTTATTCTAGATTCCTCAGCACAATTGATGGGTTATAATGAATGAAAAGCTAAGACACCTCATATAATGACAGTAGAAAAGAATATGTCTAGGACTATATTGGTGCACTGTAGTCTCTCTATAAAAATGCTTTTTATAGCAATGAACATAGACAGGTCAATTAGAGCAATTATGAATTAATGAAGGCAACCCAAGACTTCGATACTTCAGAACAATATCTGACTTATTAATCAGTGCAAGCAATATAGATCTGTTGAAGGACTAACTAAGTAGTTGGAAGATCTAAACACTGGGTGAGGAAAGAATAATAAGAAGTGGTGATTTGGGTGCTAAGATACATTGTGACTAGCTCTACTCCAGACGCCTACTACTCCAGGCTTAAAGAGATAAGGTGCCAGAGGTTTCTGGCAAGGCATTATTCCAGGATGGTTGATATATTTCAGATCAAGCATTAAAATGTGTGCTCCTGACCAAGTTATTATCAATGACATCCTCCAATGGCAAATTGTTCTCAACACAGACCTGAGACCTCAATACAGAATTGGCAAAAACTCTTCCCAGGTGACATACATGGAAGAAAGTTGGAAAAACTTGATGGTCCATGTGTTCTGCAGTTCAAAAATTCATGATGTTCCTGCACAAATGGATACTGAAGAATCTCAGGCTGTGCCAACAAGGTTGCATTTTCAGATGACTAAATTGCACAGGAGTAGAATTAAATTATATGTTAAAAGTACATCAGAGCACATCATCTAGAACTAAAA
>PVJH01039808.1:0-16240 GCA_004026705.1 Nesogale talazaci | reverse complement strand
TCAGTTCCCCCATTCTAGATGCTTTCTTTCTTTCTTTCTTTTTTAGCATGGGTAACAGTCTTTTTTTATATATATAAATCATTTTATTGGGAGCTCATACAACTCCCATCACGATCCATACATACATCAATTGTATGCAGGCTACATTCGCACACTTGTTGCCATCATCACTCTTAAAACATCCTCCAGGGCTGAGCCCGGGTGGTGTAGTGGTTGTGCGCGGGACTGCGGCCCACTGGGACGGAGGTTCAATTCCAGCAGTGGGGCTGGGCCTCTTACTCCCAATGCCGGAGAGCAGTGATGCCCCCCCCAAAAAAAAAATCCTCCCTCCACTTAGATCCCCAGCACCAGCGCTCCATATTTCCCTTTCCTTCCCCCATCCCCCTCCAACAATGCAAGTTTTACTGGCATATAATTGAAATATACAATTAAATAGTTCAATCAGTAAATATCTATACATTTGTCATCAATATCTAGTATTTTGTCAGGGTTGATTGATGTCTTTATGTATATATAGAAACATATACTTACACATACAGAACATAAGTTAAAAATATATTACTGGGCTGAGCCCCAGTGGTGTAGTGGTTGTGCGCCGGATTGCGCCCCACTGGGATGGAGGTTCAATTCCCGTTCACAGGAGCAAAGGCTGGGCCTCCTACTCCCACCACCAGGGCAGTGATGCTATATATATAATATATATTATATATATATTACTATTTGGGTTCACATTCATACATGCATGAGTTTATTCCAAACAAGGCATCTTGAATTAAGTTCTCTCAGTGATGCACTTGTCTCTATGGGAGGAAAATGAGACTGTCTACTCTAGTTTCAGAACTCACAGGACCAAGAACCCTGTCCTATGGGGTCACTGTCAGTTAGAATCGACTTGATGGCAGTGGGTGGGTTGGGGGAGGGGGTTTCAGGTAAGAGGAGCCCTTACCCACTGAAGGTTACCCGTGGATTACTCACTGAAGATGCTGATGACAAGGTGAGAGGTTCGGACCCAGCAGTTTCTCCAAGGCACTCAACTCAAAGGCCACTAGCTGGTGGTATTCATCAGAGACAAAAACAGAAGAATATAAACGGCAACAAAGTGGCCTGGAAGCCCTTGGCTAAAGGGAGAGAGGTGGCTTGTGTCTCTGGACTGTTTTCCATGCCTCCACAAAAGCAATGTGTGTAAGAAATAAGATGTGGGTTTGAATGTCTAAGTGGCATTAAGAGTTTTTTTCATTTTTTGTGCTTCATGTTGTTTTAGTGATCCAAGGTATTAAATGTCTTTCGGAACTGTGTGGTGGAGGAAGTATTAGTAAATGACTTACCTAGTCCCCTATGGCTGGGCACATACATCGATTGTTTCCAGAGTTTGCCTAGCTGGGAGGTTCCTGTAGTAAGCATTGTTGTACTCCAAACATTGCCGGACTTCTCTCTCTCTTCTCTTCTCTTCTCTTCTCTTCTCTTCTCTTCTCTTCTCTCTCTCTCTCTCTCTCTTCCATGACTCTTCTCTGAAATTACTCCAGAAAAGTTCCAGGAGCACCACAGGATGGGATCCAGGGGGAGCATGTGATTTCAAGGCTGGTAAAATTGCCATGTATCAATTTGGGACCCAATCATCTTTCAGAAATATTCCTGTTGAGATGCGTCCCCCCAAAAGCCACTGAGAACACGTCCAGAGGACAGATCCCAGATAGTTGTGAGCTGCAATCAGAGTCTGCCTTCGGAGGTCTTGAGCTCCCAGGCCCTCCCAGGGAGGGTTCAAGCAGGGCCTGTGTGATGATTTGCCTACAGCTGAGTCCCAGTGGTGCTAACTGAAGGGTCAGGGGTTCCAACTCACTAGCCACTCTGCAGGGGGGAAGATGTGGCAGTCTGCTTCCAATGTACAGCTTTGGGATCTACAGGAGCAGTTCAATTCCATGGATAGACTCACTTGAGGAGAAATCACCTGGCCAGCAATGGACATAGATGTGGTTTGTCCCTGATCAAGGGCAGACTCCCATTGGTTGAAGGCGAGGCTCCAGGTCCCTTCCAAGTTTCAGAATCAGGCAGAACCAGAGGTTTTCCAGTCATCCCGAAAGCTCTGCTATTCCTGCTCTTCCCTCTTTTAAGTTCTCCTTATCACTGACTGCTTCTCTTCCCAGGACCTTGCTTTGTCCAAGAGCTGCCGCCCACACCGTGAACAGGTGCGCTGAGTCACAGGCAGACCTAGCCTTCTGCTGCGAATGGAGTCGGGCCCTCCAATGGGGCTGGCAGAGGAGATTCCCTTGGGGTCTCTTCAACCTGGCTGCAAACCCAATCTCGGTCACTTCCTGGGGTGCGGGGGGAGGGCAGCTTCATCTCCCCAAACCTCAGTTTTCCTCCTTTTCAAAATAGAGGTCACCGGAGCCATCCACCCATGAAGGAAGGGGGTGGGTCAAAGAGATAGGCACACGGTCAACTCAGGATGAGGAAGGATTTCACACAGAACCACATCAGGTGTGGTCAAGCTGATTCTGACTCGGGGCATCCCCAGGCCTTCCAGGTAGAACCGTGCTCCGTGGGGACTTTTATGGATAGACTTTTAGGATCTGGATCTCCAGGCCTTTCCTTGGCGGGGCCTCCTGGGGGGGTGGGTTAGGGGGAGGTGTTCTAATTTCTAACCTTACGGAGCCCATGATTTACTTGTATGTAGGGATTCCTCGTCAGTAAAGAAGTAGCCTGTTATGATTTTGTTCTGTTTTGTTTTCAATCAAAAGATCATTTTATTGGGGCTTCTTAGAGGTCTTAGAACAATCCGAACATCAATTGTATCACGCTTTTTTGTACATGTGTCCAGCATGCTTCACTAGACATCGACTTTCTTTCTTTTTTTTTTTTTTTTTTATTTTGGGGGGCGGGGGGCATCACTGCTCTCCGGCGGTGGGAGTAGGAGGCCCAGCCCCACTGCTGGAATTGAACCTCCGTCCCAGTGGGCCGCAGTCCCGCGCACAACCACTACGCCACCGGGGCTCAGCCCGACTTTCTTTTTTTTTTAATTTTTTTTATTTTGGGGCATCACTGCCTTCTGGTGATCGTGGGAGCTACCCAGCGCTGCTCCTGAGAGCCGCCGCTGGATTTGAACTGCCAAGCCTGCAGGCCATAGTCCCGCACTCGACCACTTACGCCACCGGGACTCAGCCCCGACAATTGACTTTCTATGGAGCCCTTGGTGTCAGCTCCTCTTTTTTTCCCTCCCTCCCCTCGGGACCCCTTGATCAATTATTATTATTATTTGCATATTTGCTGTCTCCCTGCGTTAATCTGGGTAAATTAGAGAAACAAATCCATGGACACTTGTATGTGTATAAGAAAGAGATTTATATACAAGAGCAACTGCATTGAGAAAATCATCCCAACCAAGTCCAGTTCAAAGTCATAAGTCCGATATTAGCCCATATGTTTGCTATCAATCTAGAAGTCCTCTTCAGACTCAGGAAGCACATGCAATGACACCAGGACCATCACAGGCCAGTGAGTGCAGAGTCTTGTGTATCCAGAGGTGGTAGAAGCATCTCAGCGCTGGCAGGGGTCTCCCCGTGGCTCCTCGAGTTTCCAGGGCTCAGGGTCTATCAGCCTGCTGCCATGTGTCTCGTCAGCTGCAGTGTCTCCCAGGGAGTGTCAGAGATAGTGTCTCCTGCCTCCAAGAAGGAATGACCACATTTCCCAGAATTCTCAGAGAAGGCCATGCCCATACAGTGGTCTCATTGGCGATCTCCAGATTGACAGGCTAGACTCCACCCCTACACTCTTCATCCTCAAATTGACACCAGGTGAGGTGACACTAAGTAAGGCTGCTAACAGAAAGGTTGGCAGTTCCCATCCATCTAGTGGCCCCACAGGAGAAAGGGCCAGTGATGTGCCTTTGTAAAAAGTTTCACCTAGAAAGCCATTCAGGGGCAGTTTTGTTCCTCACACAGGGGTTGCTGTAAGTCAGAATCAACTGCAGGGCACCTAACAGCCGCTACAGCCAAACCCGTGGAGCAAGTTTTGGGCAAGATTTCGTCCTCCAAATGTAACCACATCAGGGTCTATCTAACGTACTCTTATAACGTGACCGACATGCTTCCCATGAAGAGGCTAGGTTCCCTCTCCTTGAGTCTAGTTGAGTCAGACCTGTCACTATATTACACCAGTGTCACTTCCTCAGCTAGCCATACAAGACAGGGCATCTACTTGTTTCCTGGAGCCCTTGCACATCCTATGAGCACGCTTCTGCCCTGAGGCTGCTGGGCTCAGAAATGACCTCACGTGGTCTTAGCACATATTGCCTACCGGCGACTGCATGAAATGCCCAGGCAGCCCCCAGGTACCATTCCACTGCTACCACAGAGAGTCTGGTAAAACCTGCCAGCTGAGCCCTTCCTCTGTTCCGGATCCACAAAACACTCATATCGGCATACTTTTTTTTTCCTTTCTGCACTTCACTTTACTGGACTTCACAGAAACTATTTCGTGTTTTTTTTTCCTAATTGGAGGTTTGTGGCAACCCTGTACCAACCAAGTCCAGCAGTACCATTTTTCTCAGTAGAATGTGCTTGTTTGGGGTTCCCTTGTGAGTCAGTCTCCCAGTACTGCAAACTTCTCTGCCATGGTACTGCACACTTCATAGACTACAGTCTAGTGTCCCCCTCATTTCTATCCTCTCTTGGAGGCCAAATACTCTGTGTGACTCACTAGCTTGCTGGAACCAATCTGGCAAGATCCTGAGCACGTGGTATCGGGCTGCTTTGGTATGCCGCAACAGATAATAGATACAAGCACAGAGTCCTCCCCTTAGAGGAAAGAAAAATTAACGTTTGCACAGCTTGTATGCCAGGAATCATGCCCGGTTCTTTTGCTCACTGATTTTAATCAGGATGATGACAATAACGTGACGGTGGTAACAGAAATAATGGCCCACGCAAATTCGCTGCCAGGGGGGTGATTCTGACTCACATCAACTGTGGTCGTTACAACATGGGTTGTCAATTTGAGACTGAAGAGGGAAGGGGCGGGGACTAGCCTGTCAATCAGGCCGCAGCTTGATGGCCACCTTGATGGAGGTGCTAAGGAGACGGGACACACACCCACCTCCTGCGAGACTTGCTTGCTGACAAGACACACGGAGCTACGCTAGAGTCCCGGAGCTGAAGTAGTTAAATGGAGAACCCTGCCAGCGCTGAGATGCCTCTACCACCACTGGATCCACAAGACTTTCTTTCCGCCCACTGGCCTCGATTGTTCGTCCTGCACTCGGCATCACCGCATGTGCTGCATGATTCTGAAGAGGAATGTATAGATTTGGTATGGGACATATGGGCTAATATCAGACTTATGGACTTGATCTGCACTGGGCTGGGATGTTTCCTCAATTTTCAATTGCTCTTGTGTATAAAGCTCTTTCTTATACACACGAGTCTCCCGGGATTTGTTTTTCAGTCTACCCAGACTAACACATCAACCCTATGTAGTGTTTCTGACACTCCGTAAATTTTAATGGGGACGGCCTCATGTGTCTCCTGGAGAGTAGCAAGTGGGTTTGAACTGCAAATCTTGTGACGAGCAATCCGATGCTAACTTGAGAGAGCCCCCAGGGGTCCTTATCATCCACAGTAATGTGGGGTGAAGACAGGACTTTTCCACAATTGCTTACTCCAAAATATTAAGCAAGTGATTTACCAACATTTAGTGTGCTAGTTAAGATAGCTATTGTCCCTGAGGCTCCCAGTTATAGGAGGTGTTCGTATGACTCATGATGAGGCTGACTAAGCTAGCGATTCTCCCTGATACTCCCAGTTATCTGGGGGTTTTGCATGACTCAGGTTAGGATAATGAGCCGCTTCCCTGGAGGTCTGTAAGTGGGATTTCAAGAGCCATTGTCAATGACTCCTAACAAGACAGACCTGTTCATCTGCCCCCAGGAGTCTGAGGTCTTTCCTGATCATTTCCCTCTCCTCTAGTCACATAGCCATCCCTAAACGATTATCACCTTATAGCCCTTAAGACAGCCTCTCTTGTGGCATGTCCTGACCGGTGGCAGTAGGACTCATGCGTCCCCCATAAGGTTATTTAAACGGGGAAAATTAATGTGCGCCACGCTTGCTCCTGACTCTCGCTCCTACCTCCCTTCTGCCCCTGAGCGCCGGACACTCTCAGCCCCTCTCCGTCATCATGTAATCTCCTCTCCTGCCTCTCTCTCCATGCAGACCACCACACGGGGCGGAGGTGAGCATGTTATCATGATGTGATATATGTCTAGCTCTTATTGTTTCTCTCTCTTTCTCATGCTCTCTATGTCATCATTATAATAAATAATAATTATCGCTGCATAACTGCCTGTTGAACCCTTGCTGTGAGTATATCAGAAACCGGCCACTTCTGACACAGTAATAATAGTATCCTCTGTTGATTCGGCTTTTACAAGGATCAGACATTATGCTGTGGGGCTAACACCTACAGGTGTTCTTATTATGCCCATTTTCCAGATGAGAAAACCGAGGTCGGAAAAAGGCAGCACGATTTTTCCAAGTTCAGCTCCCCAGTGACTGGCAGAGATCGAATTTGAACCTGTGCCTGAATACCTTTCAAGACCACCACCCACCCTGCCTAAATTCAAATTTCCTTCATCGAGTCAATTCTGACTCAGAGTCACCCAAAATTCCCCAGTTGATTTCGGAGACTGTCACTCTTTACAGGAGTAGAAAGTCTTAACTTTCTCCCATGATGCAGCTGGTGAGTTTGAACTGCTGCCCTGGCATTTAGTGGACACTACTATTCTACCAGGGCAAGCCTACTCCTTAGGTAAATGGCAGATTGGCTCACACGAGAAAGAATGCCATGATTACTGGGCTCCTTTAGAAAAAATCATTTATATAAGATTCCAAAGTCTACCATTACATTAAAACAAGGAAGAGATTGTCAACGAGCCGGGACACTAGATGAATGGAAACAGAACAACCAGAACAGGCACAAGGAGACTGTTGATGCATTGTGAGACTGTTAGGTAGTTATGGCACAAACCAGGGGTTGTCCCTCTACATGGCAAGGCCTCCCTTTCCCCTTTACAGGAAGTTGGAAGCCGATAAAGACATGCACAAATTCAGACCCTTGGGACAGGAAGCCAGTACATTTGGGTGGATCCCAAGCTATGCCAAGTGGGTTTAACTCAGCCAATGGGGTCCACCAGTACCATCGACCCCACCTCCCAGCATAAGGTCAGGACCTAGCGCCCACCACCCTCTTTTCCAGCTGCTCCTCGGCCTGGCTGTGCTGTGGTTTCTCTGGCCTCAGGTCTCCACTTGTGGGTGCAAGGTGCCCAGAGGGTGCCTGTGTAAAATCTCAGACGTCTTCCTTCCTTTATAAAAACTCACTTGAATCACAAACCAGGCTTCGGAGTGAATTCTTTGTCTTGCGAAGCCAAGGACCGTAGAGGTATTTCCACCTGAGGAATCTTTTTTTTGTTTTTTTGTTTTTTGGAGGAATCTTAACAAAACCTGGAACTAATGCCACTAAACTGCTGTGTAGATCGGCATTGAAAACAAACGAAAGCATTATTTCATCTCTTTTAAAAAGGCCTGCTCCGGGCTGAGCCCCGGTGGCGTAGTGGTTGTGTGCGGGACTGCGGCCCACTGGGACGGAGGTTCAATTCCAGCAGTGGGGCTGGGCCTCCTACTCCCACCACCGGAGAGCAGTGATGCTCCCCCCCCAAAAAAAATAACAAAAAAATAAAAAGGTCTGCTCCCACAGTACAAGATGACCTCTCCCAGCCCACAAATGGGTCCTACAGGGACCACCATTCACTAGAGCAGTATGAGCCAAGACCTGTCCCTTAAGGTCCGGGCTCTGCCTGTCTCACCCCTCTGATTTTAGTGATTATTCTGGGTCATTTCTGGGTCCCCTCACAGACACACACACATACACACACACCTGCCCACCTCCCAGCACCCCCAGACCATGAGAACCAGAGAGGTAGAGATAGGAGCCCTCTTTCCATCTGTCCCCAGGAGAAGGAGGGCTTGGATGCTAAACTCAGGCATGCTGCATCCACCTCCCCCAGCTGCTGGAGACCTGAGGGACAGCTAGCCCCACCCACAGCCCCGTGGTTGGGAGGACCCCGGGAGGGGCTGGCCAGGCCCTGCTCTCAGAGGATCCTAGGGGGTGAGGGTCACAGACAGAGAAGTCACCATCAAACCCAAACCAAACTCACTGCCATCAAGGCAATGCTGACTTATGGCGAACCCATAGGACAGGGCAGACCTGTCCCTCTGAGTTGCCGAGATTGTAACTTATTGTTTTTTTTTGTTTTGTTTTTTTTTATTTTTATTTTTTTTTATTTTTAGGCATCACTGCCCTCAGGTGGTGGGAGTAGGAGGCCCAGCCTTTGCTCCTGGGAGCCGGAATCGAACCTCCATCCCAGTGGGCCGCAGTCCCGCGCACAACCACTACGCCACCGGGGCTCAGCCCTTTATTGTTTTTTTTTTTAATAGCAGTTTTATTGACACATATTTTACCTATGATACAACTCAATAGTTCCACCGTTCAATCATACTAAGGAGAATTGTCTAATCCTTACCCTATCAATTTTAGAACATGCCCCCCCTCCCCATGATGAAGTCGCCTTTACAATGAGTTGTGCAGTCACAGTCCGGTCTAGTGTTCCCTCCTCCCTCCCACTTTTGTTTTTCATTCCTGAAATCCCCTTGCCGTCCCTATCACGCACCCCCACCCCTACATCCCCTGTCAACACTGGTATCAGTTATTACCACTACGCATCCACTCCTCCTCTGCTACACAAACTGGGAAACTCAACAGAAACCGTAAAAAGCAAATTCAAAATAAGGTGGTAAGGATAAAATATAATAATAATATAGGGCTGAGCCCCGGTGGCGTAGTGGTTGTGCGCGGGACTGTGACCCACTGGGATGGAGGTTCGATTCCAGCTCCATAGAGCAAAGGCTGGGCCTCCTACTCCCACCACCTGAGGGCAGTGATGCCCCCCCCAAAAAACAAAAAACAAAAACAACAAAAAATAATAATATAAAGACCAAAATATGACTAACAAGTAATAAAAAAAAGACCTCCATCAACATTCAAAAAACCAGGGAAGAAACTTCTGTCATGGAACCAGTAAGAGACACTTGCACCCAGAACCAGTTCAGGCTGGGTCTGTGAGGAGGTCATCTGGCCAAGCTGTTTTGGTTCTGCACAATCAAGATGACAGAGGTCTCTATCTGAGAGTTAGGCTGTTCCATCTGGCCCATGACTAGAGGGGATCTGCTAGCAGCTCCGTCTGCCTTGAGACTCTGCAGATGGGTTTTGGGGTCCTACTGTCCTCCCTCCATAGCCATCTACAAATATGGTGTTTATAATTTTAGCTCTGGTGCTTTTCCCTTCGCCATAGTCAAATTTTGTAATCATCACCTTTGAGGTAACACAAGCTGTTGTGTTCCTTCTTTTTCTTCTTCTTTTTTTTTTTACTCTTTTTTAAGGGGGGGTATCACTGCCTCTGGTGGTCATGGGCGCTACCCAATGCAGATGCTGAGGGCCGCCACTGGATTTGAACCGCCAAGCCCGCGGGCTGCAGTCCCGCACTCAACCGCTTACGCCACCGGGGCTCAGCCCTTGTTGTGCTTCTTCTATGTGGACTTAGCCCACTCCTCACCTGGATGGTCGCATGTTTGAAGACAAGTCTTTACAGACCCCAGACACTATTCCAATGGATAGCCGGGCACCACCTACTTTCTTCAGCACACTTTGCTGTAGCACCCAAACTATAACTCTTTACAGGAGCAGAACGCCCCGTCTTTCTCCCACAGTGCCACTGGTGGCTCTGCACTGCAGATCTTTAGGTTAGCAGGCCAATGCATAACCGCTATGCCACCAGGGCTCCTATGTCACCATACTGCAGTGATTAATAATAATAATAAGATACTGACAACACCAATGGCCCCCACTAAAGGGAACAAAAGACCACACCTCCCTGCGCCAGCCTCACAACTGCTACGATGAATTCACACATGCAATCATCGTTTGTTGTGCAAACACATCACGAGGCAAGTCGTCCTGGCATTGTCCCCATTTTACAGTTCTGAAACAGAGGGTCAGAGAGATCAGGAGTCTTGCCCAAGGGTGCACGGTCTGCTGGGTGCTCCACCCCACCACATCCTACACCCCAGAAATGAAAAGACGCATGCACTAGGAAGGCGAGGAGCCCTGCGGGGTGATGTGGTGCATATGAGGGGGGGGTGGTGCGAGGTCATGCAGAGGGGGTGGTTTTGGGCCGGGCAGCATGAATTATTAGAGTTTGTCCTGTGGGAAAGGGAGGTGGCAGACTGAGGGGGTGGGCGGGTGGGGGTGCAAAGGATACAGTGCCCAAAGGCTAAGGAAAAGTCAGAGATTCAGAGGAGCCTCAGAAGAAAGACGGGGAGACCTAGTGCTGAAAAACAAACAACCCCCCTCTTCCCAAGTGGAGGTCCTTTGGAGCACATTTTACCCTGACCTACAGAGGGCTGGGAGGAGCCAGGATTCCCTCCATTGTAACTGGGGCTCCTTCCACTCCGAAGGGCCTTAGGATTGGAGATGGGGCTGCCAGTGCCTAGTGTGTGCAGGGAACGGCTAGAGGAGTCAGGAAGTGGGGAGTCCAAGATGAAATCTGAAAGGGGCCCTGTGCCGATAGATGTGGAAGCACAGCCTCCCCCGCCCCTGTCACGTGAGTGAGCCGTGATGGGAGTGGGTCTGGGCAGAGACCCTCCTACTAGGGGAATCTCCCTGCAGAGGAAAGAGACCGGGCTGGAGGAAATCCTCGAGATCCCGAGCCCCAGCCCCTGCCCGCTCCCTGACATTTGGCCAGACGGAAGGGAGATGACCGGAGCTTGCAAAGGAGGCTGGGGAAACGGGACAGAAGTGGAAACGGCTCCCTCGGGATCCGAGATCAAATACTCGCCCAACTTTACCCAGCGGGTCATATTCTTAGTTGACAAGCCATGCTGTCAAAGAAGGACATGCGAACCTCGTGAAGGAGGTTGCTCAAATACAGACAGATCCCTGGGGGTGGCTGGCACGGGGTAGGGACTGGGGTGTTCCAGGACCTCAAAAACTCTTTATCACCAGAGTTCCCAAAGCAGACTGTTATCCTCCAGTCCACCCCAGGTTCAGAATTAAAAGCCCTTAGTTTCACCCTCTACCCACTTCTCTCTCCCCGTACTCCCCGCTGGTTTCATTTCCGTTTCCTTGCGGTACAAGCAGAACTGGCGGGAGGAGGGCGGAGGAGAGGGGGCCAAGACTCTCGGGGCCTCCTTGGCGACTGTGCCTTTAAGGGAAGGGGTGGGCGTGGTGGGCGTAACGGGGGGGCGGGGTTTGGGGAGGGGCGGGGCCTGCAGAGGATGGTGGGTCCCGGGACGCTGTCGCGGGCGGGGCCCTGGCACCGGGCGGTGTTGGTGGCGGAAGGTCGGCCTTCAGGGTGAGCGAGGCCTCGAGGTCCGACAGAGCCCAGGTTCGGAGACCGCGAGCCCAAACTCGGCCCGAGGTAAGAGGCACCTCCCTGTGTCCTCCAGGGCGTCTCCCGGGGGCCGGGGGATCCCAAGTTCAACTTCTCCGTGCGAACGTGGAGACGGGAGCAAAGAGGTCCCCCCGGTCTCGCAGCAGCTCCATAGCACCGCCCTTTCTCAGCTAGTCTGCTACCCAGCACGGGACAGGCACCCGGGAGGCGCTCAGGAAGTGCTCCCTGGTGCCCAAGAGTTAAGACGTCTAGCGGTGGGGAGAGACACATACATGTTCTGATTCTCGAGTTTGGGGACAGGAGAGGTGGCGCGAGTTCGAGACCGCCCGGCCCTGCGCCGCCAGCCTCGCAGTGTTTGAGGCCACTGTTGGCAGCAGTCGTGTCAACCCATCCATCTCCAGGGTTTCTCTCTTTTCCGCTGCCCCTCCACTTTTCCAAATGGGGGTAGCCCCTCTTGAACCCCTCCTGGGACTGGCCCCTCGTGATGACACATCCAAATCCTGTATCTAAGGATACAGGCTGTATCCAGTATCTAAGGATACTGGCTGTACTTCTTCCAGGACAGAAGTACCATGGGGGGAGATGGGGGCGGGGTAGGGGCTCCAGGGGACTGAGCATTCATTTAACCCCCTCCCAGCCCACACTATGGCCAGCCTTGACTTCCACCTTACAGATGAGGAACTGGAGGCTCAGAGAGGCGCCGGGGCCCGCCTGAGTTGAACAACTTGTAAGCAGCTGAGTGCAAATTGGAATCGGGCTTTTCGTGCCAAGGAGTGCCCCTGTGAGTCATAGGAGGAAGACAGGAACTCGGGAAGAGCCAACATCTCCTGCACAGGTGAGGAAGGAGGGCCATGGAAACACTTGTCTACCTGGCCGGCTGCCTCTCTCCCCTGCTTGTCTTCTCCCCTCCTGCCATCGCCCTCAGTGGCCAGGACATTGAGATACTGAGAATTATCTGTGCCAAGAATTACTCCCAAAAGCCCCCGAACGAGCCAGTGCTCTTAACTGAGTTCGCTGCTGTTTCCCGACTGCAGAGGCTGTGTACTGATTCACGGGAGTAGAAACCCTCATCTTTTCCCCAAGGAACAGCGGGTGGTTTCAAACTACTGACGTTGACCTGGGGTTTGCAGCTCAGCGCCTAACCTGGTAGACCACCAAGGTTCCCAGGGCAGTGTTGCTTCGTGTCTCCAAGAGGGGATGCGCTCACCTCCCTGGGGGGCAGAGGCCCAGCCGACCCTCAGAAGTTTTTCTTTGCTTATTTTGAGGGTTTAGCCCATTTGTTTGGCCAAGTCCTCACCCCGATGCCCCACTGCCCAGCTTGCCTTTAAGGCATATTCTGTGGATCCCGTCTGAAGCCCCTTCTAGCTCTGCTCTCCTGGTTCCAGTGACTGAAGAGAGGGCAGGGCTGGGGTTTCCCATGGCAACATCTTGGCAGAGCCAGGGAGATGGGAGGTACCGAATCCGGAATGTGGTTTCTGGCCAGAGCAAGGGGGTAGCCGTGGGCCCCCAGCTGAAAGCAGTCTGGCTCCTGGAATCTTTGGTGACAAGCTTCTTCTTCACCCTCACCCCGCAGGCCACTGGCAGTTTGGAGCTGAAATACTGCAGGAGGGGAAGTACTGAGAGAGGCCAGGGTCCCCCGCTGGGGCTGATGGCAGAGGTGATATTCGGAACAGGGCTTGGGGGCTCATCCATAGGGGCCTCTCTCAGCCCCCTGCTTCTGACAGGTGTGAACCAGACCCGTGTGGTGGATGTGAGTATCCAGATGGGAAGCCGAGGTCAAATGGGACACTTTCATCCTCAGGAGTGTCTGCTCTGAATCACCTGCGCTCCTGGAGCTGCAGCCCCCTGGGGAGACAGATAAAGAACAAGGTCAATTGATAATGGGGCAGGGTCAGTACTAGAAAGAGCACATTTCCAGTCCCTTGGGATTGGGTGGTCACAGATAGCTTTGTTGAGGGAAATAACATTGGAATCAGGCCCTGAAGGGGAGAGGAAGACTTTTCTGCCTTGTCCAGCAGGGAGGTCAGTGTGTGGAATAGCCTTGGGGCAGGCATGGTTCTTTCTAGAACAGTGAGGAGGTCAGTGGTGACAGGATAAGGGAGAGGAGAGAGTGTTGAAATGTGGCTGGAGAGGTAGTCCTGAGCAGATTACAAAATGTCTGAGCCTCGGAGGTTAAAATTGTTATATGACAGTGGGGAACCAATGGAGGATATTTAACAGAAAGAGGTCAAAGTCAGGTCTCTTTTTTTTTTTTTTTGCACTTGGTTTTTCTTTTCTTTTTTTTTAATCACTTAATTGGGGGGCTCTTACAGTTCTTATAACAATCCATCCTTTGTGTCAAACACATTTGTACATTTGTTGCCATCATCATTTTCAAAACATTTTCTTCTACTTGAGCCCCTGGTATCAGCTCATTTTCCCCTTCCCCCACCCACCCTCCCTTATAAAACCTTGATAATTTATAATTTTTTCATGTCTTACACCCACTATTGTCTCCCTTTATCCACTTTTCTGTTGTCCATCCTCCCCCGCCCCCCCCCAACCCCTCACCCAGGGGATTGTGTGTAGATCGTTGTGATCGGTTCCCCCTTTCTCCTTCCACTTTCCCTTTCCCCTCCTGGTATCACTACTCTCATTATTGGTCCTGAGGGGTTTCTCTGTCCTGGATTCCCTGTGTTTTCAGCGCTTAATCGGTATCAGTGTTTAGCCAGATTTGTAAGGTAGAATTGGGGTCATGATAGTGGGGAGTGGGGAGGGGGGAGGGGAAGCATTAAAGAACTAGAAGAAAGTTGTATGTTTCACTGGTGCTATCCCGCACCCTGACTGGCACATCTCTTCCTTGTGACCCATCTGTGAGGTGATGTCCAATTGTCTACAGATGGGCTTTGAGTCTCTACTCCACCCTCCTCTCATTCACATAGATCATTTTAGGGAGCATTCTGACTGCTGGGGGTGAATGAGAGCAGAAAGGGGGGGTTGGGTAGCAGGATGTGCAACTGGGAGGCCCCGACAGGCCCTCCCACCATGGTGGGGTGGGGTTTGGGATAAATGCTAGAGGCTGAGTGAGCAGAAGAGAATGGAGGGGTTCGATGGAGGGCGTGGTGGTAGGGGAGAGAGGTGTCAGAGATGCTGCAGGATGCTGGGGATGGTAGCAGCACCAGCTTCAGGGGAGATATGGAGCAGGGCACAGAGGGGAGTAGTTGGGCGGCAAGGCGGCTTCCTGCCAGGGCAGGGCAGGCAGATCTGTTGAGACAGACTGTGGGGAGCTTACGTCATCCTCCCACCCTGTCCTGTGTGAGGGGAGGAAAGGCCAGGGGTGGGGTCTGGTGTGAACCGTGAATGGGTGGCTTCGAATGACCCCTGGGCCCCATCAACTGTCAGGGGTGGAGGGTGGGGTCGAACTACAGTTCTCTCAGGAGGACACGCAACACCTCCCTGGGCTGCAGAGTGCTGCTGTAAAGTCGGCACGCGCAACCTGATGCATTTTATAGACGCCAAAGTGGTTTGTGGTGACGGCAGTTATAAAACCCGCCCGCTGCCTCTTGGGCGGGCGCCCCTGGAGGTCAGGAAGGCTGGGATGTACCGTGGCTCATGCCAGACCCACCCTCTAAGTCAGTGAGGCCTTACACTCACCCATTCCCGCTCTCCATCCATTCCCTCCCCACCCACACCCCCCCACATATTGGCAGCCTGCCACTGGATCCTGGCCTCTAAGGCACCTTCAGGAGGAACCCGGCCTAGAATACCCTCTGACTCAGCACTTTCACTTCTAGAATGCTCCTGGCCACCCTATTCTCACATGCGTTCCCATCATGTGCGAGGAAGTGCAGCATCGACAGCATCCGGGAGGCATTGCAAGCAAAAAAGCAACAGACTTAGAGAGAAGTGTCCACAGGCAGAGAACAGGGCACCCCGGGAATGTCCCATCCTCCTGTGAAATGCTATCGTGCCGCTACAAACTTCCCACCACGAGGCTGGGGAGGGTGGACAAGGGCCTCAAGGGATCTGGGTTTAAATCCTCACTCTTCCACAGAGAATCCCCTATTCGGTGCCTCATGCTCCTTATCTGTCCAAGCGGGGTGATGGTATGAACCCGACACACGGCATATTCTCGTGCCGATTCTCTGAGACCCACACAGAGGGTCTGCCACAGACCCTGACCCTTCGGAGTGATGCAGTATACTGCGGCCGACTACAGTCTTCTCCTGTGCGCCGACACAGGGCTTTGTCTGGGAAACCTGGACAAGGACAAAGTGGGAAAAGCCAATTGCCAGAATAAGAGATCGGGGATGGGCCCAGCTCTGTGGCATCCTTGGCTGGGGAAAGTTCACACACGAGGGTGCTGGCCTGGCAGAAAGACCCAGGCGGTCGATTGCTCACGACTTCAGCCACTGAGAGCCCCCTCGGAGCACAGTCCAACGCTGACGTACATGGGATCTTCATACATTGGCATTGATGGCAGCAGGTGTCCCTGAATCTACCAATGTAAGGCACCCTGGTGAAGCAGATGGCTGCTGACCCAGAGGTGGGCGGTTCAGACCCACCAGTATGCCCTGTGAGAAAGATGTGGCTCCTGTAAAGATTGACAACCGTGGCACCCCCACGGGGCAGCTCTGGCTGTCCTGTGAGGATTGCGATGAGTCAAAGTCGATTGCACAGCGATTTGTTCTGTTTTCTATACCAACGTCAGGGGACTGAGAAGGCGTCCATGAGGGTGTGCTTCCAGCGGATGATGGCAGGACTGTG
>PVJH01039807.1:0-16149 GCA_004026705.1 Nesogale talazaci | reverse complement strand
CCAGCCTTGCTCCTGGAGAGCTGCTGCTGGATTTGAACCGTCAACCCTGTGGGCTGCAGTCCCGCACACAAATGCTACACCACCGGGGCTCAGTCGCTTTTCTCCACTTCTTAAATGCTTCTTCCCACCATCATGATCCCAATTCTACCTTACAAATCCTGCTAGACCAGAGAATGTACACTTGGTACAGATAGGAACTGGAAACACAGGGAACCAGGACAGATGACCTTCTCAGGATCAGAGCTGAGAATGGCGATACCGGGAGGGTGGAGGAAAGGTAGGGAACAAAGGGGGTACAAATCGATTACAAGGATCTACATATAACCTCCTCTGGGAACAAACAACAGAAAAGTGGGTAAAGGGAGATGTCGAACAGTGCAAGATATGGCAAAATAATAATAATTTATAAATTATCAAGGGTCCATTAGGGAGGGGGAATAGGGAGGGAGGGGAAAAAATGAGGAACTAATACTAAGGACTCAACTAGGAAAAAAACCTTTTGAGAATGATGATGGTAAATGTACAAATATGTTTGATGCATGTATTGTATATGTATTGTGCATGTATTGTGTATGTTTGATGTATGTATTGTGATAAGCGTTGTATGAGTCCCCAATAAAATGACCTAAAAAAAAAAAAAACTTCCCTATGGCTTATTATCCTCGGAAACCTCATGCTTTTCATAATGTCTATAGGTAGTCCCAGCAAATAGGGGTCCTGTCACTTCACCGACTTTGTCTTGTACCATTCTAACTCATACACACCTTGACCTCCTTTGTAGTTGCTCCTACAGATCAATTTTATCTCTGTGCTTCATTAAGCCTATCAAACCCACTCCCTTCAAGTGCATTCTCATGTATAGCAACCCTACAGGACAAGAGCAGAACTGGCCCATAATGTTTTCAAAACTGTAATCTTTACAGAAGCAGTTTGCCATACATGGTGGGCTCAAACAACTGACCTTTCATTTACCTGTCAAGTGCTTTAACCAATGCTCCACCCAAGGTTCCTTGTCCCTCTGCTTAGCATGTGCTTTCCCTTCCTTCCTGAGGGCTCTGTCTTGACATTCAGATCTCACTGTAAGAGATCTCTTCTCAGGCACTTCCTGAACACCCAGCCGTGTGCCCAACCAGCCACGCTCATAACTGAAATTTTCTGCATAGCACTTAACTAATGGATTTCTTGAGTATTTGTTTACCCTGTTCCATTAGAATATAACCTCAATGAGAGCAGAAGCCTTGCCTGGCTTGTTCACCATTGCATAAAACAGTACCTGGCTTATAATGGATGGATAAGTAAATGATTAAATACCTGAACAATTGCTTCTATATGCCATTATTCTATTATGTTTTCTAACACCCACAAGGGGGAGGGGTCAGTGAGGCTTTATCTAAAGGTGACACTTTGCTAGTTATAAACAAATCATACAATGTAAATTTAAGTATCTTGTCTACAGAACTGCTTGCCCTTAATCTCATTCTAATCTATTAAAATTCAACGATAAAAGATGTCAATTCTGAGTTGATCTATAGATTTAATGGAAGTACTAGCAAGATTTTTAGACATAGGCACACTGTTTAAAATTTTATACAGAGGGCTGAGCCCCGGTGGCGTAAGTGGTTGCGTGCTGAACTGCTGCCCGCAGGCTTGGCAGTTCAAATCCAGCGGTGGCTGGGTAGCGCCCAGGACCACCAGAGGCAGTGATGCCCAAAAATAAAAAATAAAAATAAAAAAAAAAATAATAAAATTTTATCCAGAAATCCAGGCATCCAAGAAGGTAGAAAATGTTTTGCTGCTGATGACTGCACTATAGAATGAAATGATATCTAGATTAGCACCTAATAAAATGATTTGGAATAAAAAGGAATAGTAAATAAAATAAAATTTTATACAGAAAGGAATAAAACCTAAGTAAGTCAATTTTGAAATTGGCTGAGCCCCGGTGGTGTAGTGGTTGTGCGCAGGACTGCGGCCCACTGGGCTGGAGGTTCAATTCCAGCTCCATAAGAGCAAAGGCTGGGCCTTCTACTCCCACCACCAGAGGGCAGTGATGCCCCCCAAAATATCAATTTTGAAATTAAAATAAAGTGGGAAGAATAATAATGCCTAATTTAAACACTTACTATATAAATAATAGGAATAAACACTGCGTGATACTGGTAGGAAGAGACTCACAGGTCAACATAACAGAACAAAAAATTGAGAAACATATCCACAGAAATATACCCAACTGATTTCTTACATAAGTGCAAAAGCTATTCAATGGGGGAAAGAGAGCCTTTGCAACAAATGATGCTAGAACAAATGGATAGGCAAAAAAAAAAAAAAAAAACACTCAAAGTATGATCCATAGAAGAAGGGAAAAAACCTAATAAACTGGACCTCATCAAATTTTAAAGCTTTGCTCTATAAAGTAAGAGTCCCTGGGAGGTGCAATCAATTAAGCTGAAAGGGTGATGTTCAAATCCACTCAAAAGCGTTGTCAAAGACAGCCTTGGAGATCTCCATCCAAAGGTTATAACCTTGAAAACCCTAAGGAACAGATCTAACCTGTACACTGATTGGGAGGCCATAAGTAAGAATCAACTTGAAGGCAACTAACAATCAAAGACCTAACAGAGAGTCTACAGGCTGGGGGGAGGGGAATTGCCAACTGAATCACACAAAAAGTACTTCTATCTAGACAATATGCTTTTAAAGGGGCGGGGAAACAAAGACATTGTGGGGAGCAGGGCATTAATCCACCACGGGGAGGGTACTGTTTATGTCTCCACAGGAAAGGGAGGGAGGAAAGGGAGAGAGGGAGGAACCAGAACTCAACCTAGTGCACCAAATTTTGTGGGCAACATACCAACATGAAGCAGTAAATTAACAAGAAAGGTCTGCATAGGCCCATCCTTATACCAGCTATGTTGACCATCTCTCCAGAAAAATGCACTACAGAGGACAGCATTGAAGATAATGCCCAGAGAGTGGCAGATCTGCCCAGACCACACAGGAGTAAACCAAGAGCGAGAGAGAGAAAAAGTGGGGAGTATCTGAAACCACCAAGCTTTGAGGATGACAGCCCTGCTCAAAGCAGCAAATGCTAAGGGCTGTAGCATCAGCTTCATTATGAGACACAACATCCCCTTAATTACAGCACTGTGGGGGGCAGCACCAGAGACACATGGCAGGAATCGTGCCCAGTCTGACCCCAACACCAGGGTATAACACGAAAGGAGTGCAACAGGGCAGCAAGGAGAGCAAATGCTGAAAACAGACCTCGGACTTGGGGTGGCAGGGCTTTACACTGCATCAGACTTGACATTCATAAGGGTCTGCAGACAGACTTGAAACTATTTGTAGGTGTCTTGTTGTTGTTTTTGCTGTTGGTTTTTGGGGGTGAGGTGGTGGTTTCTTTTCAAGAGGACAACAAACTTACAAATGTGCTTGTCATACAATGAATGTATGTATGGATTGAGATAAGGTATATAAGCCCCCAATGAGTTTTTTAAATAAATAAATAAAATAGGCAGGATAAACTATCCCCAGGAGAAAACAATGGGCTCACTTGGGGGGCGGGGGGTGGGAGACAAGAAAGGAGTCAGGGGTAAAAGAAAGGGGAGCCAACAAACCCAGGAATAAGGGAAGAACAAGAGCTCTAACATCGATTCAAGGAGGGAATAGGATGCCTGGTGGGGTTGGATTAAATGCAGTATAACTGAGAGGAAGTACAGAGAGCCAAATGAAGGTCGAACATGATAATGAGACAAGAGGAAAGTCAAAGAAAATAGAGGAAAGAACTAGGAGGTAAAAGACATTTATAGAGGTATAAACATAGGCATTTACATATGTAAATATATTAATAAATACCAGTAGGGATATAGAGCTATGTACATACATTCACAAGTTAAGTATTAAGGTAGCAGGCTCTACTCAGGTTCTCTCTGAATGCAGGAACACTTTGTTCTAAAACCTGGCATTCTGTGATGCTCACCTTCCCCACTATCACAAAGACAAAATGGGAGCATTAAGCTAATGTGGAAGAAAGCTGATGGTGCCAGGTATCTCAGGTCTTAAAGGCTTGAAGTTAAACAGGGAGCAATCTAGCAGGGAGGTAACAAAGCCCACATGCATGAAGCACACCAACCCATGTGATCAGAGGTGCTGATGGGATCGGGTTATCAGGCATCAGAAGACTTAAAACAACCATTCCAATGCAACTCAGCAAGGGGTTGAACGGGAGACCCAATGCCCATCTGTAGACAATTGGACATTCTCTCACAGAAGGGTCACAAGGAAGGGACGAGCCAGACAGGGTGCAGTATAGCACCAATGAAACATACAACATTCTCTAATTCTTTAATGCTCCCGCCCATCATGACCACATTTCTTTTTTTTTTTTTTTTTGGGGGGGGGGGGGCCATCACTGCTCTCCGGTGGTGGGAGTAGGAATGACCACCTCACAAATCTGGCTAGATCAGAGTATGTACACTGGTAAAGAGAAAAGCTCTTGACACACAAAATTTGGGACAGATAAACCCCTCAGGTGCAATAATAAAAGGGTGGATATATGCAATACCATGAGGGTAGGGGGTAAGGGGTGGAGAGAGCGATGAGGGAGAAAAGGGGAATGGATCTCAATCATTGACATACCCCTCACCCAGGGGGATGAACAATAGAAATGTGAGTGAAAGAAGACCACAGACGGTGTAAACTATGAAAATAAAAGTAATTTACAAATTATCAAGGGTTCAAGAAGTGTGAGGGTGGGGAAACAAGGGAGAGAAGAGCTGATACCAAGGGCTCAAAGTAGAAAAAATATTTTGGAAATGATGATGGCAACATGTGTACAAATATGCTTGATACAACTGAAGCACGGATTGTGATAAGAACTGTAAGAGCTCCCAATAAAATGATTTATTCAAATTACAAAAACTCTAAACTGAAACTTAAAAAAAAAAAAAAAACATTCTAACTGGGAAATGGGCAGTAGAACTGAACAAGCAGCTCACATAAAGGATATACATATAGCTCATAATAACATGAAAAGATGTTTTAACATTACTAGCCATTAAGGAAATGTAAACTAAAACCACAATGAGTTTGCACTACATATCTATCTCAATAGCCTAAATAAATGGCCCACTGATGGTGGCTATGCAAAATGGCTTTAATGTAGCTTCTTACAAAGCTAAACCGTCTTACCACATGGTGCAGGAATCATGTTCCTATGTCTGTATATACTCAAAATTACTGAAAACATATATGCATGAATGTTTAAAACTTTATAATTGTCCCAAACTGAAAACAACAATGATATTCTTGAAAGGGTAAATAGAAAAAGGAAAAAAAAAAGAAAGGGTAAACAGAAAAAAATAACAATTTGTAAGTTATCAAGAGTAAGGGAGGGAGGGGAAAAAATGAGGAGCTGATATCAAAAGGTTCAAGTAGAAGGAAAATGTTTTGAGAGTGATGACGGCAACAAGTGTACCAATGTGCTTGACACAATGGATGGATGGATGAATTATGAGCTATGAATTAAGAGTTGTATGAACCCCCAATAAAATGATTTTTTGAAGGGTAAATAGAGAGACCAATAAAACAAAACAGTCGGGAGACCAATAAAACAAAACAGCCGGCCCCAGGGAAGCCGATTCCTCCTCGGAGCGACCCCCGTTCTCCCCCCCCCCCCCCCCCCCCACCAAAAAAGCAACCAATAAAAACGCCCTCCCACTGCCAAAAAAAAAAAAAAGGGTAAATAGATAACCTATGGTACATCTGTAAAATGAAATTTACTCAGCAGTAAAAAGCCATACTCATTTTCAAAACACTATCTACTTGAGACCTTAGTATCAGTTCCTCTTTGTACAAATGTGCTTGACACAATTGATGTATGGATTGTTACAATAGCTGTTAGGAGCCCGCAATAAAATAATATTTTGGTGGGGAGGCATCACTGCCCTCTGGTGGGATGGGAGGCCCCACTTTGCTCCTAGAAAGCTGCTGCTGGATTTTAATCGCCAACCCAGTGGGCCGCAGTCCCGAACTCAACTGCTACACCACCAGGGCTCAGCCCCTAAAGCCATTTTACAAAATGTCATTGCCATCGAGTTAATTATGACTCGTAGCTACCCTAAAGGACAGGGTAGAACTGCACCTGTGTGTTTCTAAGACTCTTCACTGGAGCATAAATTCTCATCTTCCTGCCACCGAGCAGTTGGGAGGTTTTAAACTGCTGACCAAACTCACTACCCACTATATCACCAGGGTTCCCCAAAAAGACACAACAAAATCTTAAATTAATAACGATTAGTAAAAGAAACCAGTGTGAAAAGGGCACTTAGGGCAACAATCCAACTATGTAGCATTCTGGAAAAGGCAAAAAACATAGAAACAAGAAAAATTAAAAAGTTGCCAGAGCCTGGTGGTTCAAGGGAATAAACACAACACTGGAGTTGTTTTTACTGTAAGGGTGGATATATGCTTATGAATTTGTCAACCCTGGTTAAGTAGAGCAATGGTTAAGTACACTGCTGCTAGCTGAAAGGCAGTTGTTCAAATCCTCAGTGACTCTGCAAAAGAAAATAGCATGTGGTCTGCTCCCACAAAGATAACAGGCTAAACGCTGAGCCCCAGTAGCGCAGTGGTTGTATGAGGGACTGCAGCCCACAGGGTTGATGGTTCAAATCCAGAAGTAGCTTTCCAGGAGCAAGGCTGGGCTTCCTACTCCCACAAAAAAAAAAAAAAAAAAAAAGATTACAGGCTATAAAACCTATTGGGTGGCAGTTCTCTGTCACATAAGGCTGCAAAGAAACAGAATCAAGTGGCAAACACTCAACAACAAAACCCATAGAACTACATGCAAATAAATGAGGGAACCTAACAAACTATAAAACAAAACACAAACCCATTGCCATGGAGATGCTGACTCACAGAGAATCTATATGAACAGGGTATCCAAGACTAAATCTTCACAGGAGCAGACAGCATCATCTTTCTTCAAAGATCAGCTGATGAGTTCAAAGGATAACAACCTTGCTTGCCCAATACCAAACTCATAGTGCTGCAGGGGCTTTGGTTCATAATATGTCAATATTGGTTCATCAATTGTAACAAATGTACTACACCAAAGCACTATGATAATCACAGTGAAACTGTAGACTAAAAAAGAAATATTGGAAACTACGCTGTTTGCTCAGTTATCTGTAAATATAAGATTTTCCTGGAAAATAAAACCTATCAATGCTAATGATGATAAAAAGAATCTAGGGGCTGAGCCCCCATGGCACAGTGGTTGTGCGCGGGACTGTCATTATTGAATACTACTTTTGTTTTTAATATATAAAATTTACTTCTCCACATAAGCATCAAGTTCAAGACACTTTTGTATAGCATTGCTTATACTATCATTAAAGAATTGTTCTGAAAAAAAAAAGAATTGTTCTAGGGATTTATTACATGTAAATACTACAATTGTCTTATTTTTAAGTGTCTTAGAAGGTCAATGGTTAAGATATATTCTCTAAAACCAAATATTATCTTGTGGATGGAATAATGCACATTCAAATCATCTCTAAAAATTGATGCTTAGGCAGCATTGCAGACCAATTAAATTTGAATCTTTCAAGGTAAAACTCAAATATCTATTTCCCATTATATTGTCAGTAATTCTATTGTACAATCAAGATTGAAAATTGATTTCTTGAGCAACGTCAGGATTCCAAAACAGGACTTTCATCAGCATGCTAAAGTAACTAACAGGTTTTAGGGATGTGGTCATTAACAATTTGCTAAAATTTGAGCCACAAAAAACCAATCCCTGCTTAAAAGGGAACTTTACAAACCCAAACCTTCCCTAAACAAAAAATAACTCAAAGAATTAGTCAAGAAAGACAATAATTCATTAAAGTATATTTTTAAAAGGTTGGCACAGTGGCTTGGGTCAGAAACTGAATTTTCATTTTTCTTTGTGAAAATGCCTATAGACACAAAAATGGAATGATTAATCTAGTTTTTCTGAAGCTTTTCAGGCAAAATGGTTACCATTTTCCATTTGCGATTTAATCCAAAATAAAAGTAAGGATCTGAAGTAATTACATGACTTTCACAATTTACCTACCTACATACAAATCCTGAAGATGAAGTGCTCAGTTCCAACAGAATGTGAGAAAGCAACAGTGGCATCATCATCAAGGGGGTAAAAAAACTGGTTTAAAAGTCAATGTCATTCAGGAACACTAAACACACCCAAACAAACCCACATACCACATCATTCAACACAACCAGGCAGCAGTGGCTAAGGAAATAAGCAGCATGGTTACTGCAAGTATTTTGGCACACTGATACTAAAATTTCCTTTCCCTTTAACTGTGCTTGTTATATGACCTAAGTAGCTTTTGGTTTTTTGGTTTGTTTGGAGTTGTGTTTTGTTTAGGGAGTAAAGGAGTAAAGGAAGTGATCCCAATTAAGTATAATTAATATTGAACAGATTCTCAGTCCCAAAATTAGGTAAAACAACAAAAACCCTATCACATAACAGCACTTGACAGTTGTCCGTTGCTTAAAACATTAAAGTGATAAGGTCATTTTTAAATATGTGTAATCTTCTTACAAGTTCAGAAGAACCACAAATTATGGAGCTACAAACCACCAGCTATTCAAAAGAAAATTGTAGCTTATAAAATACTGGCTGACTGCCAGTACAAATGATTTTTTTTCCCCTCAAACAAGCTTTGTAAGCCACAATACTCTTTCAAAAGTGACTATAATCATATTATTCAATCAAAGAGTGACGTTATTAGACAGTAAAGGTAAGTCAATCCTTAGCCTAAATCAACCTATAAAAGCCCACAAACAAACTGTTCCTCACCAATACAGTAGGCTCAAATCTGAAATGTCACCTTGGAAAGAGATCTGGAAAATGTTAATTCAATACTTTTTCATCATCATTTCATTGAGCAATTAAAGGCCTCAATGATCAAATTAACTTTGAATTCCAAATTATGAATCGATGCTTTTAAGAGGGGAGAATAACTCAACCACCCACCAAAAGAAATTTTTGTTCCCTTAAAAATAGAGCAAAATCTCCATGGCAACCTAAAAAATAATTCCTTCAACTTACTACTCAAATGGAAAAGTAAAGACACACTGAAGATGTGAATTCAAATCCCAACCCAACAAATTCCTACTTATTAAGTTCTTAGCTAGAAACCATTTCAGTTTCAAATGGAAACAACATCATCCACTCACAATGAGACTGTTCTAAGTTTCTGTTAATATCTCCCACAATATATATTGTAAATCTTAATCACTATTCTTGTTGAACCACCACTCACCTGTCAGTTTGTTATACTGTGATGACTTGGTGTTTTGCTGTGAAGCTAGAAGCTATGCCGTATTTCACATACCAGTAGGGTAACACTGGGGTAACACATGGTATACAGATTCAGGGAGCTTCAAGACTAAGATATTTTAAGAAGAAGGAAAAAGTAAAGCACTTCTGAAATATTAGCCTTTATATGAAGTACTAGTCAATAACTGATTGCATTTCAAAATTAAATAATTTTTTCAAAAATTAAGATGATTACTAAGACTAAATCTTATACAATAATTAATTCCCTAGTAATTTTCAGATTATTTATTATTAAAACTAGGTAAACTTGGTCAGTCCCTTAGTTTACCAATTAGTCTAACTCCTCAGTAGTCCTTCAAAACATTTTGAGGGGTCTTCAAAGTCAAAACTATTTTCATACTAATACTAAAGTAGTACACACACTGGTAAAAGTTCATTCTCTCAAGAGTATGGAGTTTTTCAGAGGCTAACAAGGAATGATTACAATGAAATGTGTCACATTTGGTAGAGGCCCTGATGACATATTGGGTTATGAGTTGAACTGCTAACCACAAGGTCAACAGTTCAAAACCACTAGCCACTGCTCAGGAGAAAGACAAAACTTTCTACTCCTTTAAAGATTTACAATCTCAGAAATGAACACAGGTGGTTCTACTCTGCCCTATTAGTCAGAACCAAAACAATGGCAGGAAATTTGGCTTATTTTTTTTCGAGGGATCACATTTGGAAGATCAACATAATTTAGGAAATAAGTATTTTCAAAATAGCTAATGCATGACAATCTAAAACTAAATAAAAAACCTATCAAGGATCAAGGGGCTGAGACCCGGTGGCGTAGTGGTTGTGCGCGGAACTGCGACCCACTGAGACGAAGGTTCAATTCCACTTTTACACTTTGTAAGTTCCACTAATAGCATAATTTATTAGCTTTATTACACAAAGTGTAGGGGCCAGGCCTCCTACTCCCACCACCGGAGAGCCATGATGCCCCCCCAAAAAACACAATACAGACATAGGGATATCAATACAACAGAATATACAAAATCCACTTGTAGGATTTGATATTTCATTCAAAATTTACCAATGTTTTGTCTAGTATCAAAGAATATCAATCATTATATAAAGGGCTATTAAAATACTGTCCTATTACCCTTTTCTACTATGTATCTGTGTGGAGCCATTTTTTTCCCTTCTTATTTCAATCAGAATAATATATGACAATAGACTGACTATACTACAAGAACCCAGCTAATAAACTATGCTATTAGTGGAACTTACAAAGTGTAAAACAATGTCACCTCACTTTCTGTTTAAGAAAAATTTTCATCAAAAATATATTTTGCTAATGATTTTAATTAAAAATAAATAAAATGTAAAGAGAAAAAAACTGAAATGAAAAGAAAAAATATATTCTGTTAATATAAAATGGGTTACTATTACTTTTAAATAATTATTTCAGGGGGCTGAGCCCCGGTGGCGTAGTGGTTGTGCGCAGGACTGCGGCCCACTGGGACGGAGGTTCAATTCCAGCAGTGGGGCTTGGCCTCCTACTCCCACCACCAGGGCAGTGATGCCCCCCCCCCCAAAAAAAAATAAAAATAAAAATAAATAAATATTTCAATTCTTCTTAGATATAATTTCAATTATAAATATTAGTAGCTATAACCCATATAAATGAAGGATATCTGGAGTCCCCAATAATCTTTCAGAGTGTTCAGCAGTTCTGAGATTAACGTTTAAGAACTGTTGACCTCTCCTACTCCCACCACCTGAGGGCAGTGATGCCAAAAAAAAAAAAGAACTGTTGACCTAAATGTAGGGTTTTCTTTATTTTGTTTTTGGTGTTTCCCATACAAGAGTTCTTTATTTCACTTGGGAAATGCAGACATTTCCCATTAGGAACCATGTCAACACTACAACTTGGAGCGGTCTTCACTAAGCTCTTGATGAATGTCTGCATTCAATTCTGCAAAGAGCATGCCTACTCCAATGAACCAACAATTTAAGATTTTCAATGAAAGGCTTTGGCAAAAACATCAACCATTGTCATTGATTCCCATTTCATAAAGAATAATCACTTAGCCATATGACCTGTTCTAAGTAATCAAGAGAAACAGTACAACATAACAGACAGCACTTACTGAGCCCATAGCCTATGCCAGGCACTGGTTTTACTTACATTGTCTCATAATACTCACAACCCTTTAAGCAATTATCTCTGATGAGGAAAATTACTCAAATTTACTCATCAGACTGAACCCCGGTGGTGTAGTGTTTGTGTGCAGGACTGCGGCCCACTGGGTTGGCAGTTCAAATCCAGCAGCAGATCTCCAGGAGCAAGACTGGGCTCCTACTCCCACCAGAGGGCAGTGATGCCAAAAAAATTACTCATCAAAGTTCACACGGTTAATAAATAGTGGAATCAAAACTGAAAATCAAGCCTGTGTGACTCCAAAGTCCAGTGGTCTGTCTCTCTATTTCATAATACTGGATTAGAAATCAAGTCTGTCACTTAATACTGAGTCCTTGTGCAAGTCACAACCTCTCTCAGCTAGTTTTCTCATCTATAAGAAGGCTAGCTAGTCTAGCTGAACTCCAAAGTTTCCTCCATAGCTAATATTCTTGGATTATATATGACTTATCACAAACTCAACCTGACAGTTTCAGAGTAAAAGGTTTTTCAGAAAAGATACAATAAGGAAGTAATGAGTAAAATTCACAGACTAAGACATAGCTTCTCATGCTCTAATGTTACTAATCAAAAAGTACTCAATAAACACTGAACAGATATTGTATACTTCCTTCATACCAAGAAACCAAAGGATCCTTCTTTGACATAAACTTGGGCATTCAACCAGAAGACATTTGTGAAGATGGTTTGTATTTTGTTAGCATGCTACACGGGAACACTAACTGAAGGTGTGCTATAAGGAACAAATCACTACTTTTTCATTGACTTTTTTTTTTTTTTTTGTGGCATCACTGCCCTGATGGGAGTAGGAAGTCCATTCTTGCTCCTGGAGAGCTGCTGCTGGATTTGAACCGTGACCCGCAGTCCTGCACACAACCACTACACCAGTGCTCAGCTTCATTAATTTCTCTAGGAGGCATCTACTCTTTAATGTAAACTACACAATAAACAATGGAAATATTTGCCAAAAATATTTGAGTAAAAGAGGGCAACTTGCTGGAAATCTTGAAAACTAACACGTTATCACTTTAAAAAGCAAACACACAAACAAATCTAAGACTTGCGCTGACTGTAAGATATTATAAGGTTCTATATACTTGCATTATGGTAACATTTCTCCTATGCTACCAAAATTTATAGATTTTTTTCCCCTAGGCTACAATTTAAATCGTACCTTATACTACTTCTAATTCTACCTTGCAGCACTATGAATAATTTTATTTATTTTAAAAGGTAAAAGAAGTGAGTTTAGAAAGTTAAAAACTAGAAACCTCAAACAACAACAACAGTCCATTGGGGAGGGAAAAAAATTAAAAACTTTGCCCAAAGTCTTACATTTAGTATGTGACAGAGAAAAGGTTTTAAAGCAATTATGACCAACTCAAAAACCTGTACTCTTTATGATGTATTCTTGCGGGTTCAAGATAGAATCACAATGGTTTATTCCTAAGTCAAAACAAAACAAAACTTTTAAATAAACGTTTCTAAAAGCCTTAACCCATTTATGGAAGTACCTACTCTTAGAATATTACAAAGGTCTTAAGTTTACTCTTAAAAACCTACACGTTTGCTGAGCCCTGGTGGTGTAAGTGGTTGAGTGTGGGACTGCGGCCTGCGGGCTTGACAGTTCAAATCCAGCGGCTGCTCTCAGGATCAGCACTGGGTAGCGCCCACAACCACCAGAGGCAATGATGCCCACCAAAAAAAAAAAAAAAACCTACACGTTTAATCTCAAGACATTTGTAGATATTCGTAGGATGTTTCTTCAGCTTACATTTTTGTTATGCTCATATAATCATTAAAAAAACGACTTTGTTGAGTAAACAAGCGGCCATTCCGCTCAGAAGCAATAAAGCCCACACGGAAGAAGCACACCTGTGTGATCTGGTGTCAGGCATCAATGAGCTAAGATTATATTATTATTAATGAGGGGGAGTACAGATTTGGGACCCAAAGCCCATCAATAGGTGAGGTGACATCCTTTTGCAGAGGGGTTACAAGGAGGAGATGAGTCAGTTAAGATACAGGGTAAGAGCTATGAAATATGCAACCTTCCTCTAGTTCCCATGCTGCCTCCCACCCACTATCATGACCCCAATTCTACCACATAAATCCAGCTAGACCAGGAGATGTACAGTGAAGTTGGAAACATGGGAAACTTAGGATAGATGATCCATCAAGACTAGTGATAGGAGTGGTAATACCAGGAGGGTGGAGGGATGGAGGAATAGAAAGGGAGAACCAACTTCAGGGATCTGCACGTAGCCTCCTCTCTGGGGCATGGACAACAGGGAAGTGAGTGTTGGGACACATTGTACAGTGTACAGGATGAAAAAATAATTTGTAAATTACTAAGGGCTCAAGGGGAAGGGGGGGAGGAAGGGTAATATAAGGAGCTGATAATGGGGGCCTGGAGGGAGGGAGAATGTTTTGAGAGTGATGATGGCAATGGGTGTGTAAAGGTGGCCTGCATACAACTGATGTTGTTAGGAATTGTGATGGGAGTTGTATGGGCCCCCCCAATAAAATGATTCATTTAAAAAAGGGGGGGAGGGGAAAGCAGAGTTTTTTGTTTTTTGTTTTAAAGAGGAGCTCGTACCAAGGGCTCAAGTGGAAAATGTTGGGAAATGTAGGTGGAAACATGTGTGCAAATGTGATTGATACAAATGATGTACTGAATGTGGTGGTAGTAGATGTAAAAGCTCCCAATAAAATTTTTTAAAAAATTAAAAACTGAAAAAAAAAACACCCAAAAACCGAGGGGCTGAGCCCCGGTGGCGTAGTGGTTGTGCGCGGGACTGCGGCCCACTGGGACGGAGGTTCAATTCCAGCAGTGGAGCTGGGCCTCCTACTCCCACCACCAGAGAGCAGTGATGCCCGCCCCCCCCCCAAAAAAAAAAAAAAACCGACTTTGTCCAAAGTAGCCAGGAAGCAATCTTTTAGATGATAAACATCCTTATTACCAAAAAACCAGCATGCTAGAGCAAATGAGTCCAGCCCCTATAACTCAGAAATTAAGTCAGGCTAAAACACAGGGGGACCAAAAAAAGTTTAAGGGACAACTTAGTATTCACTTTCAGGGAAACAACTGAAAATTAGTCTACCACAAATTCTAACTCTAAAAGTGCTCAAATGTTTTTAAATTGGGGCAAAGTTTAATAATAATAAAACCCCTCCACAGACAATGAATTATACTTCATGGAAATTAAAAGTATCACTTTCTAAAAAGTCAAACTCACTGCTATCGACTTGATGCCAACTTATAGCACCCTCCCTATAGGACAAGATAGAACTATGGGTATACAAGACTGTACAGGAGTAGAAAGCTCTTTTTCCTACAAAGTGGCTAGTGGTTTTGAACTGCTGGTCTTGCAGTTAGCAGCCCAACATGTAACCACTAGGCCACCAGGAATCCACTTTCTAAAATTACCTTAAAATGGGAAATCACTCAAGTTGCAATACTGTTAAGGAATTTATGAATTTAAAACCAAATAAAATCAAAAGAACATAAAGATTCACTAAAAAACAAATGGGGGAAAAAATGAAACATTTCTAAAAACATTTTTCAGTAGCCACAGTCTAAACTCTAATTCATCTAATAATTTATAATAATGTCCATTAGAGAGTTCTACAAGTTATTGCCTATTTTGTTTTGCTATAACTATAACATACAAATCAAAATTGGGTGAGGAAAAAATGGTTTCCATACAACAACTCCACTAGTCAATTGCAACTGGCAGTCACCCTGCTGAACACAGGACTGTTTCAGTGTTCCTGCAGCTGTCAACCTTTAGGAAAGCAGACAGAGTCCTCTTTCTCTTGTTTCACATTACTGACCTAGCAGTTAGCAACCTAACTTGTAACCAACTATGGTATGTCACTCACTATGCCATCAGGACCAACAAGCTCAAATAACCTTCTTTAGTATACTTTCCTGCTAAAATAGTACTGACTCCCACAGAACAGGATTCCCCATTTCAAGTGTTGTGTTTCACCTATTCATTACAAGATATAGTGAAAAAACATCCAATTTTCGAAATTAAATGGGCATGGTTATTCAAATTTGATTCACACTTAATAACTAAGTGACTTTGGATTTACTGAACAAGCACTGGTTTTGCATTGGAAATATAGTAAACATTTGGAAAGGGTAGTGTGAAGATTGTTGTTATCAGGGGTCATGAAATCTGTCCCAGGAATCTGTCACGGAGACTCCCACATAAAGCAACTACAGCTTCTCCAGTCCAGAGCTACCCCCTCTTGATAGGTTGTGGATTGAACCACTGTTAATTCATAGGTTTTCTCACTGGCTGAACTTCAAACACAATTCTCTACTGTGAAATTCATATATATATATATATATATATATACATATATATATAAAGGGGCTTTAAAAGTTCATGGAAAAATGGAGTTACAAGGATAAGGCATTTTTCCATGAACTTTTTTTTTTGGGGGGGGGGGGGCATCACTGCTCTCCGGTGGTGGGAGTAGGAGGCCCAGCCCCACTGCTGGAATTGAACCTCCGTCCCAGTGGGCCGCAGTCCCGCGCACAACCACTATGCCACCAGGGCTCAGTCCTTTCCATGAACTTTTTTTAGTTTTTTTTTTTTTTTTTTAG
>PVJH01039806.1:0-16167 GCA_004026705.1 Nesogale talazaci | reverse complement strand
GGGTATATTTTAATCCTCCCAGGATTCAGCATCATCTTACTTACATCTTACTTACTTCATCACATCGTTACTTAGAATTCAGGGAAATAAAGAACCTCTGGGTTACATGGGCATAGTCTGAGCTATAATATCCATGGGATTTCTAGGCTCTATCATATGGTCTCACTATACATTTACTGTAGGAATGGATGCTGATACGTGAGCATACTTTACATTCACAACTATAATTATTGCTATTCCAATGGGAGTGAAAGTATTTAGCTGATTAGCCACTCTCCATGAGGGCAACATTAAATGAACTCTGGCTAAACTATGAGCCTTGGGCTGTGTCATTCTTTTTATGGTGGGTGGACTTTCTAGAATTTTCTTGGTCAGGTCCTCTCTAGCTATGTTCTTCAGCATACTTACTATGCAGCACCTCACTTCTATTGTGGCTTGTCCACAGGCACCGTTTTTGCTGTCACAGGAGGATTTATTCATTGATTCCCCCATTTACCGGCTAAACATCAAACCACGTGTGAACAAAACTTCATTCCATTATTATGTTTATAGGAGTTAAACTGACATTTTCCCCCTCAACCTTTCCTTGGGTTCTCAGGCATACCATGTCATTACTCTGATTATCCTGATGCCTACACTACCTGAAACTGTTTCCTCGATTGGGTCTTTTATTTCTTTGGCAAAAGTCATCCTCATAGTCTTTATAGTATGAGAAGCATTCGCTTCAAAAGGCGAGGTGTCAATAAGAGAACTCACTTATACTGACATGGCTGCTCTCCTCCTTATCATACATTCAAACAAGAACTAACCTTTACTGAGCTTGACAAGAAAGGCAGGAATTGAACCCCCTAAAATTAGTTTCAAGCCAACTTAATAACCATTATGACTTTCTTTATGAAATATTAGTAAAATATTCCTAGTTTTGTCAAAGCTAAATTGTAGGATAAAATCTTACATGTCTAGTATGACTTATCCTTTCTAGCTAGGATTCCAATCATAGAAGAACTTCTCCACTTTCACGATCATACTCTCATCTTTATTTTTCTAGTTAGCTCTTTAGTTCTCTATATTATTTCCCTTCTACTCGCCACCAAATTAACCCACACCAGTACTATAGACACACAACCAGATGGAACTTTCTGGACTATTCTCCCAGCAATCATTCTGATCCTAATTGCTTTACCATCGTTGCAAATTTTGTATATAATAGGTGGAATCGATAACCCTGTACTTATAGTTAAAGCTTTAGGGCATCAGTGATATTGAAGTTATGAATATACTGATTATGATGATCTGAACTTTGACTCCTGCATAACTCCTTCTAATAACCTAAAACTGAGGGAACTCTGCTAGAAGTAGGTAATTGAGTTCCTATGAAACTACCAAGTCATATCTTAATTCATCAGAACACATTTTACATTCATGAGCAATCCCATCTCTAGGCTCAAAAGCTCATGTAATTCCAAGCTACCCTTACATCAACACATGCAGGCTTATTCTAAGGTCAATGCTCAGAGATCTGTGAGTCTAACCACAGCTTTATACCCATTGTCTTAGGAATAGTACCCCTGAAACATCTTGAAAATTGGTCAGCGTCAATCCTTTAAATCATTAAGAAGCTAGTTAGCGTTAACTTTTTAAGTTAAAGACTGAGAACTCCATCTCCATAATGACATGCCACAATTAGATATTTCACCATAATTTATCACAATTGTATCCATGTTTCTTACCTTGTATATTATAAAATAAAATTTTCAAAATTTCAATACACCAGGACCCTAACCCCTAAACTCTTAAAACTACAGAGCACCCTAATCCCTGAGACAATAAATGAACGAAAATTTGCCTCATTTACCACTCCAACATTAATATTTTTACCTATCATCATTCTTATTATCGCTTTCCCAGTCTTGTTATTTCTTTTATCTAACTGCGTAATCAATAACCACACAGTCCTCCTACAATAATGATTAGTACATTTAATCCTAAAACAAATAATGTCCATTCACAGTGTCAAAGGATGGACATAATCCCTAATACTTATTTTACTAATTCTATTTATTGAATCAACTATCCTTCTAGGACTTCTCCCTCACACATTTACCCCCACAACACAACTATCTCTTAATCTAGGAATAGCGGTTCCACTCTGAGCTGGAGCAGTAGGAATAGGTGTTTGCCACAAAAACTCAGGCTTCATTAGCCCACTCCCTGCCCCAAGGTCCACCAACTCCTATGCTCATTATCATCAAAACAGTTAATTTATTCAACCTATAGCCCTAGCTGTTGGCTTAACCACTAATATCACAGCGAGCACCTACTGATTCACTTGATTGGAGGTGCTACCTGTGTACTGATATCAATTACTATAGTAACTGCTTTCATTATCTTTACTCTTCTTTTCCTCACTATCCTAGAATTCAGTTGCCCTTATCCAAGCATATGTATTCACCTTTCTAGTGAGTCTTTACTTACATGGTAACTCCTAAGGACCTGCCAAATTCAAGCCTACCAGATAGTAAACTCAAACCCAGGGCCCCAGACGTTTGATTCCACTTCAATTCTATGACTCTACTACTCCTTGGTTTGACCACTAATACACTAACTCTGTATCAACGGTGATGGGAGGTAATTCGAGAGAGTGCATTCCAATGCCACCATACTCCCATTGTCCAAAAGGGCCTCCATTGCAAAATGATTCTATTTATCATCTCTGAGACCTTCTTCTTTGCTGGCTGTTTTTGAGTCTTCTACCATTCCAACTTAGCTCCCACGCCTGAACTCGGAGGATGCTGGCTCCCTAAAGGCATTTCACCTCTTAATCCGCTAGAAGTTCCCTCCTTAACACTTCTCTTCTTCTAGCCTCAGGACTTACTATCACTTGAGTCCACCATTGTCTCCTAGAAGGGAATCATAAGCAAATAATCCAAACCCTATTTATCACTATTATACTGGGCTTCTATTTCACCCTTCTCCAAGCATCTGAATACTATGAAACACCATGTACCATCTCTGATAGTGTCTATGGCTCACCTTTCTGTATAGCAACTGGATTTCATGGCCTCCATGTTATTATTGGGTCAGCCTCTCTCACTGTTTGTCTCTTTTGACAAGTATGCTATCATTTCCCCTCCGAACACCATTTTGGTTTCGAAGCCACTGCTTGATACTGACACTTTGTTGATGTAGTGTGATTCTTCCTCTATGTATCAATCAATTGATGAGGATTTTTTTTGGAGGGGAGGCATCACTGCCATCAGGTGGTGGGAGTAGGAGGCCCAAGCTTTGCTCCGTAGAGCTGGAATTGAACCTCCATCCCAGTGGGCCACAGTCCCACACACAACCACTACGCCACCGGGGCTCAGCCCGATCTTGTTCTTTTAGTATAGAAGTACAGCTGACAATCACCTACCTCCAGTTTAACCTAGAGAAAAATAATTAATCTCATAATTACTCTCCTTATTAATGCCTTCCTAGACTCTGAACATCTATGTAGAAAGGGCCAGAGTCTATCAATGTGGGTTTGATCCTGTAAACTCAGCTGCCTCCCCTTCTCCATAAAATTCTTCCTAATCCCCATTACCTTCCTTCTTTTTGATTGAGAGCTCGCTCTTCTTCTCCCCTACTCTGAACCATTCAATCTGAAAACCTCTTACTTATACGAATTATTACCCTATTTTTAGTATCCATTTTAACTCTAGGCTTGCCTATGAATGAAACTAAAAGGGCTCAGAATGAATTGAATGGATAATTAGTTTAATAAAAATAAATGATTTTGACTCATTTGATTATGATCAAACTTATAATTATCACCATGCCTGCCCTTTATATAAATAGTCTAACAGTCTTTTTAATAGCCTTATTAGGCCTAATAATCTATTGTTCACACCTAATACTTCTGTGTCTTGAAGAGATAATACTCTCACTGTTTATCCTTGACCTTAATTCAACTTTTGCCTTAAGTCTCCACTTCACTGCACTCTTGACTCCATAAGACCTGCCATTCTCTTAGTCTTTGCAGCATGTAATGCTGCCTTACTGTTAATTTCCAATACTGATGGTCTAGATTATGTGCAAAACTTAAGTATTCGACAGTGTTAAAACTAATACTCCCAACTTTTATACTTACCTCCTCACATGGCTATCAAAAAACAAAAACATATGAATCAATACTACAAAGCTTCCAAATTACTCTGTGAGCCTTTTTCTTCTAAACCAAACCTCCAACACCAGCCTGAATATGTCCACCCTTTCCTTCTCAGACTCATTATCTAGCCCCCTCTTCTCCTAACAACACGACTTCTACCTCTCATACTCCTCGCCAATTAATTTGACCTAACAAAAGAACCTCTTACCCCCCCCAAACAAACAAAAAAAACCCCTATGTTTCTATACTCATTATTTTCCAATTTTTTCTAACTATAATTTTTTCTTCAACTGAAGCCATCATATTCTGTATTCTGTTTGAAGCCACATTAATCCCCACCCTAATTAATATTACCTGTGGGGGCAACCAAACGGAACACCTAAATGCTAGCATTTATTTCCTGTTTTACAATCTCATAGGTTCATTGCCCCTATTGTTTTAATTAACATTCATAACACCATGGGTTCACTTAATTTACTCTTGGTGCAATACTATGCAACCCTTACCATTTTTTTTTTTTTTTTTGCTTTTTTGGAGGAGCATCACTGCCCTCTGGTGGTGAGAGTAGGAGGCCCAGCCTTGCTGCTGGATTTGAACCTCCAACCCAGTGGGCCGCAGTCCCGCGCACAACCACTACACCACCAGGGCTCAGCCCAACCCCTCCCATTTTTATGATCATCTAAATTCCTATGATTAGCTTGTATCATACCATTACACAGCCTACACATGTGACTTCCTAAAACCCAGGTGGAAGCCCCCATTGCAGGCTCAATGGCACTTGCTGCGATGCTCCTAAAATTAGGTGGTTATGGAATAATACGAATCGCTATATTTATTGATGCCTTAACCCAAAATATAGCCTCTCCATTCATAACTCTCTTCCTGAGGAATGATTATTACTAGCTCAATTTGCTTACGACAGACAGACTTAAAATCACTTATTGCATATCCATCCATTAGTCATATGGCATTAGTAGTCGTAGCAATTCTAATTCAAACTCCACGAAGCTTCACGGGAGCTACCAACCTGATAATTGCCCATGGATTAACTTCCTCTAAATGATTTTTCCTAGCCAACACAATATACAAATGCACTCATAGTCGCACAATAACTGTAGCTCGAGGACTTCAAACTTCTCCCCTTATATCAGCATGATGGATCTTAGCTAGTCCAACCAATTTAGCCCTGCCCCCAACAACTAATCTAGCTGGAGAGCTATTTATTACCTTAACATCATTCTCTTCATACAGCATCACTCTATTACTGATAGGTGTTAAAGTGTGTATTACTGATCTATATTCACTTTATATATTACTTACAACTCGTGAGGAAACTAGCCTCTCTTTTCACATTAATTTCATTCACCTCTCATTCATTTGAGAAAATACTCTAATAACTATACATATCATTTCACTATTATTTCTATCTCTTAATTGTTTTGGGGGGAGGGGCATCACTGCTCTCCGGGGGTGGGAGTAGGAGGCCCAGCCCCACTGCTGGAATTGAACCTCTGTCCCAGTGGGTCGCAGTCCCGTGCACAACCACTACACCACCGGGGTGCAGCCTAACTATCTCTTAATTCTAAAGTCATCACAGGACCTACTTACTGTAATTTTTGTTTAAGTAAAATATTAGATTGTGAATTTAAAAGTAGGAAATCATCACTTCTTATTTACCAAGAAAGGTGTAAGGACTGCTAATTCTTTACCCCACATGTAAAAATATGGCTTTCTTACTTTTAAAGGATAGAATTAATCTGTTGGTCTTAGGAACCCAAAAAAATGGCACAACTCCAAATAAAAGTAATTAACACCCTACTTCTGTTTACTCTCATTTCAGTCATTATTCTACTAATTCCAATCCCAACATCAATACTTTGCTCTTGTAAATTCCACTTTTATCCAACCTATGTAAAAACAATAGTTCTCCTCCTACTCCCACTACCAGGGGGCAATGATGCCCCAAAACAAACAAACAAACAAAACAATAGTTTCTTTTGCATTTTTCCAGCCTAATTCCTGCATTAATATTCATATCAATAAACACTGAGACCGTAATTTCCAATAGGCATTGAATAACAATCCACCCCTTTACTTTTACCCTGTCTTAAACTTGATTTCTTCTCCCTAATTTTCATCCCTGCAGTCTTTTTTATAACTTGATCCATTATAGAATGCTCCTTATGGTATATACACTTCGATCCCTACAACGACCAGTTCTTTAAATACTTATTTTTATTCTTAATTGCTATAATAATTTTGGTTGCTATCAATAATATGTTTCAATTATTCATCTGATGGGATAGAGTCAGTATCATGTCATTCCTGCTAATTGGCTGATGATACAGCTGCTCAGATGCTACACAGCAGTTTTACAAGCCATTATTTACAGTGGCATCAGTGATACTGGCTTTGTTCTAGCTGTAGCAGATTGCTAAAATACCTACGCTCATGAGGATTGCAACAAATTTTCATTCTTGGCTTCAATAGCAACTCAGCTTTACCAGGTCTCCTCTTAGCAGCAATAGGAAAATCAGCTCAATTTGGTCTACAGCCATGACTTCCTTCAGCCATAGAAGGCCTCACCCCAGTATCAGCCCTATTCCCCTCCAGCACTGTAGTTGTTGCTGGAGTCTTTCTACTGATCCAATTTTATTTCCTTTACAATAATCACCTAACTATTCAAACCCTAATCTTGTATATAGGAACAATTACAACTCTTACAATTACACAGCAATTTGTTCTCTAACACAAAACAATATCCAAAAAAAATGTAGCATTCTGTACTTCAAGTCAACTAGGCCTATTAATAGTAACTATTGGTATCAACCAACCTCACCTTGCCTTTCTTCACTCACACATCCTTCAAAGCTATATTATTCATATGCTCTGTCTCTATTATTCACAATCTCATGATGAACGTGTATAGCCAAAATATAGGCAGCCTATATAAATCTCTGCCATTTACTTCATCAACACTCACTATTGGAAGCCTGGCGTTAACAGGCACTCCTTTTCTGACAGGGTTCTACTCCAAAGACCTAATCATCGAGGTTATTAACTTATTCTACAACAATGCCTGAGCCCTCCTTTTTTTGGGGGGGGGGGGCATCACTGCTCTCCAGTGGTGGGAGTAGGAGGCCCAGCCCCACCGCTGGAATTGAACCTCCGTCCCAGGGGCCGCAGTCCCGTGCACAACCACTACACCACCGGGGCTCAGCCTCTGAGCCCTCCTTTTAACTCTCATGGCAACCTCTATCACAGCTGTCTACAGCACTCAAATTAGCTTCTTCATTCAACTGAACCAAGCCCAACTTTCCATCATCGTTATTAATGAAAATGACATAAACTTAACCAATGCCACCAACCGCCTAGCCATCAGAAGTATCCCAGCAGGTTACCTCATTTCATCAAGTCTTCCTCCTACTAACAGCTATACCTTTGTTCCTGAAAATCACCACCCTAACCTTAACTATTCTAGGTTTTATCATCACAAGTGAACTAAGTTCTCTTACTTTTAACCAAAAATATTCCCACCCATCTTCAATTTATAAATTCTCTAATATACCTGGTTGCTTTCCATCAATTATTCATCACTTTTACCCTCAAGTAAACCTAACAATTAGTCAAAAACTTGCCTCTTCTGCCCTTGACCACATATCCAAATATGACTAGAAAAATCCTTAACCCAAAATATTTCATATACTCACACCCAAGCAGCATCAACAATTTCTAGCCAAAAAGGAATAGTTAAATTTCATTTCCTAAATTTTTTCTCCTTAACTATCTATTACTTGCTATTTAATGACCCCAAGTAATTTTCATTATGATAAATACACTAACAAATAAACATCACCCAGCCAAGATCATCATATAACTCCCTTCACCATACAAGACAGAACCTCTCAAATAATCCTTCTGAATATGACGTGCTTCTTCACCACTAAATAACATTAAACTTTCCACTCCTCGTGCTAAATTACTATCATTCATTAAATAAGCCACTACTGCTCCCTCAGCAGCCAATCCTAGACATAAAGAACCTAAAACAGTTACATTGAAACTCAAATTTCAGGGTACTTCTCAGGCGCTATAGCCGTAGTATCACCAAACACTACCAATACACCCCCTCAATACACTAAAAACACCATTAAACCTAAAAAGGACCCAGCAAAATTCAACACAATCCCACACCCCACACCACCACCCACGATCAACCCAAGCCCCATAAATAGATGAGGGCTTAGAAGAAAAAGTCCATCAAACTGATAACAAATACGATGCCCATTGAAAACAATAAGAGCTTCATAGTTCTTATATGGACCTGACCCAAATCTGTGGAATGAAAATCCACTGTTGTTATTCAACTATAAAAACTTTAATGGCCAACATTTGCAAAACCTCTCCTTAAAATGGTTACTCACGCCCTCCCGCAATGACGCACCTGCACCCTGCAACATGTCGGCATGATGGAACTTGGGCTCACTGCTTGGGATTGGCCTCATTTTACAAATTATTACCGGCCTTTTTCTCACTATACACTACACATCTGATACCATAGCTGCATTCTCATCAGTCACTCATACTTGTCGTGACGTAAATTATGGTTAGCTAATCCGCTATCTTCGTGCTAACGGAGCATCCACGTTCTTCATTTATCTCTTTTTTCATGTGGGCCAAGGAATCTGCTGTGGGTCTTATTTATTCCTAGAGACTTGAAAGCCTGGAGCCACCCTTTTATCTGCTGTGATAGCAACCTCATTTAGTGGCCCAGTCCAGCGTCTAACATCACACTTCTGAGAGTGGCCAGACAGACACCAGGGAAGCTCCCAGTAGCCTCCTGGGTCCCCTAGAACCTGCTGCTCACCACTGCCCAGGTCGGTGGGCTTCTTGGAGCCCTGGGCTGCCCCATTGCTATGGAGGCGCGTGCCGTGGCCCCTGGATGTGCACTTCTAGGCTCCCAGCTCACCACTCACAGCGACCCCGTGGGACAGGGCGGACCCACCCCTGTCACTCTTTATGGGCGTGGAAAGCCTTGTCTCTCTCCAGCAGACCAGCTGATGGTTTGAACATCTGACCTTAAAGCATACCTGGGGCTCTGCAAATGGAAGCTGCTGCTGTAAGGATGTCAGCACCTCTGGCTCATTTACCTACCACATTCTGAACCCCTAAACAGCAGCTGGGCACCTTCTCTTCCTCCAGCTCTGAGCCAGCTCTGCTTCAACGAGCTTCGGGCGGTGCACACCCAGGGGCCGGTATGCGCCTTCACAGCTATGGGGCAGCCCAGGACTCCAAGAAGCTCACCGGCCTGGGCAGTGGTAAGCAACAGATTCTACATTTCAATTTCCTCCTTTGAAAAGACCCTCTGTTTGAAAAGAGAAAGAACAGAAGAAAACCTCCTTAAATTAGATACTTCCCGGAATTGCAAGTGTAAAACAAGCAGAATTGGGGGTTCCTGCATTTAAGTTGGAAAGAATACTGGGACCATCTTCAAGCAGGACCCAAAGTTTGCCCCGAGATCCTGCAGCTACAGGGAACCCAGTTTGGGCACCACCCACAGAAGGACAGCACCTTGGCCTGGGACAAGTACACTGTTGCTGACTCAGCCACTCATTTGCGGTGGCTCCCCTGCTCCTGGTCCTTCCCCAGGAGGGGTCTAGCTGAGCTCACAAATGAGCTAACATCATGGACTCCTGTCAATGAACTGCAAAAGCAAACCCACTGCGACTGAGCCAATGACAGTCCATAGGGACCTTAACGGGATAGCAGAACTGCCCCACAGCATTGTCCAGTCTTGGTGAAAGCAGACTGTCTCACCTGGTAGGGTCAAACCACTGACCCTTCCTTCCCTTAGCACCAAGCACTTGCACTATGGTGCCACCACCAACGCCCAGCCCATCTCACTGCCATCAAGTCAATGCCACTCAGTGTGACCAAACAGGACAGGGCAGAATGGCCCCTGTGAGGTGCTGAGACATTGCAGGGGTAGAAAGCCCCATCTTTTTCCCCAGGAGCCGCTGGCCAGCCCAGAGGCATCACCACTTCTCCTAAATCAGTGTGCAGATGTGCAGGCTGGCAGGGGGCAGGCTGAGGGGGGCATGGGGAGCCAGGACTGGGGCTCGCATCAGGAAAGCTGCCGATCCTGTCAGGGCCAGCAGTCATGCAGAGTGTCTTCAACTTGTCACTCCCTGCAGCCCGGGCTCGGTCCACCCCCCTCGGAGACCAAGTTCTTAGCGACCACCCACCACCTTACAGCACCCAGAACTATGGGCTGATAAATTATCCCTGGGGAGCAAGGTGACAAGGCCTGGGTTTCCTCCTTCCCTAGATGATGCAGCTACCTCCCCTTCAGGGGAAGCCCCAGGAGAGCAGGCCAGCCGACTTGCCACACTCCGGCCCCTCTACTGGAGGAGAGACCTCCCTTAGTTCTCACTGATACCATCTCCCAGTGTTCCACCATCCAACAGGCTGAAAGACGGCCGGGCTCCTCGGCGTGGCACAAACAGGGGCAGAGCGCCATGTGCTCACAGGGAGGTCACCCAGGCTGGCTCCCGGGCTCAGAGAGAGCTGCAGACTACACTCAGATGTTGGTGCCCTTGATGGTCTCCACCTTCCTCTGGCTGCCTGGTCAAAGAGAATCTGCTAGTTCACTGGACACGGAGGGAAGGATAAGGAGGCTGTCCTGCTCTCCTGGTTCAGGGATGCCCCTCTGTGGTCCAAACTCACCAGGGACGCAGCCCTGCCTTGGGCAGCCATGGTGTGAGCCACATGACCTTTTAGAAGTGGTCACCTGACTCCTGGGCAGCTGATGCCCAGGCTGCTCGGGGATTAGTGCCCAAACGCTGCCCAGTAAGACAGACGAGACACAGCGGTGAGTGACCAAGCCCATCACTCCTCTCCTTTGCAGTCCACGTATTGTACATTTCAACAGTTCAAGCACATCAAGAACAGCTGTACAGTAGTCACCACATCAATTCTAGAGCACTTCCTTCTTACTGGGCCTCACTGTTGTTAGCTCCCCACTTCACCCCAGTCCTCGCTGGCATGATCCCAGGAAATCATTAATCCGGTCCTGTCTCTGGATTCACCATCCCAGATACTATATACTGAGAAACAAACAAAAACAGAACACAAAGAAATCAAAAGGCCAGCAACAACAGCGGTAAATAGAGATCACCTAGAGGGTCCGAATCTTAGTTACCTCGAGCCAGACAGGGAGATTGGAGGAGAGGATAAAGGGAAGCGTAAAAAGGAGTACTTTTTAATTTTTTGTATGAGTTTTACTTTTTGTTGTTGTGGTTGCATCTCCTAGCTGTGACCTTCATTTATTCCTCGAAGTGGCGTCTCCTTATGCAGACAGTCCCCTCTCAGTGACGGCCCTCCTCAGTGACCCTTTGAGACAGAGTAGAATGGCTGTGCATCTTGCAAGAAGCAGACGTCCTCTTCCGGTTCCCAAGGAGTCATTGGGGATTAGAACCTGTGACCGCTGCATAGCCCAGCAGGGTCCTTTCCGGACCAGTCATTCCCTCCGCACCAGGGCTAGCATCCAAAAGAAGACTAGCAACATGGTCACCAAACCTGTACAGGAACACATAGCTTCAGCATTCTCCCTTGGAGAGACTGGTGGATTCAAACTGTCAACCCTGTGGTTCACAGCACAATGTGTAAACACTACACTCCCAGGGCTCAGAAGGGTCCCCAACAACACAGTATTTCACAACTCACCGTCACGAGTTGATACCAACTCACAGCGACCCTGTAGGACGGGCAAGAGCTGCCCCTATGGGTTTCCAAGACCTGAACTCTTTTTTTTTTTAGGCATCACTGCCCTCTGGTGGTGGGAGTAGGAGGCCCAGCCTTTGCTCCTGTGAGCTGGAATTGAACCTCCACCCCAGTGGGCCGCAGTCCCGCACACAACCACTACGCCACCGGGGCTCAGCCCAACCTGAACTCTTTATAGAAGTAAAAAGCCTGGCCTTTTCCCCAGGGAGCGGCTGGTGGTTTCTAATGGCTGACCTTGCAGTTATTAACCCAACTCCTAATCGCTATGCCATGCAATAGTAGCCTTAAAAAACCATTTTACTACTATGTAATTCACACATCAAACAATTCAGTGGCTCAACCACATCAAGCAGGGTTGTACAATCATCACCTCAATCAATTTTAGAACATTTATGCCTCCTTATCCTCATTGCTATTTCTTCCCCATGCCCCCAACCTCTACTGGCATACTCTCAAGGGACCATTTAATCTAGTTACTGTCTCCATAGATACAACAGTAGTCTTAAATATCACACTTGCTAAGAAAGAGTCTTTTCCAAACTCCCACCTCCCCTTGCCAGCAGATGATGTGTTTGGCCAGAGTGGTTTGCTCAGAAAGGGTCCTGGGCAGACCTCCAGGGAGGTCCGAGCGTGCAGCCTGCAGGACTGTGAAAATGAGAGAGAAAGGAGAGAGAGGAGGAAGCACATCCTGCTTCCTTGAGCAGGGGCTGACATGAGGAAGGAGAGCGAGTCTTGCCAGATGGGACGGGTGATTCCTGAGGGCAGGGAGACAGCAGTCAGTCTTCTGGATTAGGACAGGCCACTGTTCAGAGCAGCTCTGGGTCAATTAGACGTAGCTCCATAGAGTTAGGTAAACCCTCTGTGGCAGTCATGTGTCAATTTCATGATTGGAAGTCTAGGGGTGAAGTCTAGCCTGTCAATCTGGAGATAGCCAACGAGGTCTTTGTGTGGACATGGCTTTCTCCTGAGAATTCTGGGAAGTTTCACAGTATTTCCCAATTGGAGAAGAGAGACTCGACTCAGATCCTGGGAGATGAGCTACTGACAAGATAAGATGACAGCATGCTGATTGATCCTGATTCCTGGAGACTGGAGGAGCTAGAAGAGAAGTCACAGGAGGTTACCCTCATGGAACCAGACCTCTGGGGCCGGAGAAGCCATGGGGAGACTCCTGCCAGTGCTGGGATGCTTCTGCTGCTGGACACACAAGACTCTGCACCCATGGCCTGTGATTGTCCTGGTGTCATTGCACATGCTTCATGAGTTGGAAGAAGACTTTATAGATTGGTATCAGACATATGGGCTAATATCAGACTTATGACCTTGGACTGAACTGGGTTGGGATGTTTTCTCAATGTTCTATTCCTCTTGTATATAAACCTTTCCCTTATATCCATATGCGTGTCAATGAACTTGTTTCTCTAGTCTACCCGGACTAACACACCCTCCTAATAGAACACTTAAGCACTTAGCTGATAACCAAAAGGTTGCCAGTTCAAAGCCACCCTGCAACTCCTTGGGAGAATCACCCATTCTCAAAAAGATGACAGCCCTAGAACATCTGATGGCTCTGTAGCTTGGGATCACCATGAAGGGAAATGAACGTGATGGTTTCCAATCACACAACCCCTCCCAAGGTTAAGGTGGTCGAGAGGCACAGCCAGACACGTGGCCAGTGTGCCTCCAGACCCTGCATCAGTGTTTGGTTGCTGGAGAGAAAGGAGCAGTCCCCACACAGGAGAGATGTGGCAGGCCTGGGAGTCGCGTGCCACCATGATGATGAGAAGTCATGGGAGGGCTGCAGCTCAGGCCTGCAAGGTCAGCAAGGCCCAGGAGGGGCGGCACGATGGGCCTGGGCTACAGACCAGGGAACACCATGAGCCACCAGTTAACCAGCTGCAGACTTTCGAAGTGAATGCCCAAGGAGACCCACAGGCCAGGCCAGCCGCCCCACAGCTGCTTCAGCAGGGACACATCCACAAGCTCACTCATGATCCCCAGCAGAGGTCACATAAGCCCTACCACCAGAAAGGGGGACAAGCCAGAGGGTCCGGAGCCCTGGGAGATGAGCTTCTGAACTCCTTCAAGCTAGAGCCAAATGACCCCCCATGAGGCAAGGCGGAGCCTTTCAATAGGTAGCTCTTTAAATGACACCGCAGGGGTTCCCTGGCTTCACTGGTCTGTGCTGACTGGTCCCACTTCTCTCTTCGAGATGGGGACCCCTTGGGAGGAAACAGTCTGTGTGTTCTTGGCTCACTAAGTGGTCAGGGCCACCAGGTGAGACCATGAGAACCAGGCCCTGTGACTGGGCCTCTGGGATTGTGGGGCATGAGACTGTGCAAACCACGTCCGAAATGAGATGGAAACAACACAACAATGCATCTGTGGAGGAATGGCTAAATAAACATTTATGTGGTTCATGCACACACACAGTGGAATAGCATGTCACTCTAAAAAGCAATGAGGAAACCGTTGCACCCCACATGACATGAAGAAACGTGGAAAGTATCATTCATCTCATGAAGCCCAGTGCTACATGAGGCACCACTGGGCACACACGTGAGGGTGCACACACACACACACAACTATGGAAAATGGTTCTGGACCAAAATAAGTAGACTTTGAAGTTGTGATGGATGGTTGGGGGGTGGGGGTGGGGGTGGGAGAGCAGTAGGGAGAGGAGAACAAAAGGAGATAGTTAGGGGCATATTGGGATATTGTCACTGTTCTAAGGAGCCCTGGTGGTATAGTGGTGACAAGGTGGCTGCTAATTCCAAGGTCAGCAGTTCGAAACCATCAGGTGCTCCTCCCGAGATAGATGAGGCCTTCTATGTCCATGAAGAGCTCTAGTCTCAGAAGGCCCCGAAGGCAGTCCCACCTTATCCTGGGACTGCTTTGAGTCGCAGGGACTTGATGGCAGTGAGTGGGTGGTCACTGATCTGTTGAGTTGGTTGGGTGGCTGCATTTTGTTTTGCTTTTTTTTAAAGATCATTTACTGGGGGCTCTTATAGCTCTTATAACAATCTATACACCAATTGTATCAAGCATATATGTAAATATGTTGCCATCATTATTTTATAAGCATTTACTTTCTATGTGAGCCCTTGGTATCAGTTCCTCTTTTTTCCCCCTCCCCCTCTCCCACCCTTGTGCTCTCTTGATAAATTAGAAATTATTATTATTTTCATATCTTACACTGTCTCCCTTCACCCATGGTTTCTGCTGTTTGCCCCCCCCCCGGGGGGGGGCAGAGTTATGCGTTGATAATGCAATCAGTGTCCCCTTCCTTCCCTCCTCTTCCTGTCTGCCTCCTACCCTCCCATTTCTGTTCCTGAGGGCTTTGTCTGTCTTGGATTCTCTGTGTTGTGAGCTCTTATCTGTATCAGAGGACACGTTCTGGTCCAGACAGGACTGGGGCCATGATAGTGGGGGATGAGGAAGCTTCATCCCCAAAAGAAATATTGTGTGTTTCATCGGTGCCATTCTGGGTGCTAACTCATCCCTTCCTTGTGACCCTTCTGTTATGTGATGTCCCATTGTTTACAGATGAGTTTTGGGTCTCTGCTCTGACCTCCCTTGTCATTCTCAGCAATATGTTTGATTATTTGTTTATTGTGGGTCTTCTGATGCCTGTTACCTGATCCCGTTGGCACCCCATGATCACACAGGTTGGCTTGCTTCTTCCATGTGAGTTTATTTCTTCGCTGTTAGATGGCTGCTTATTTATCTTCAAGCCTTTAAAACCTCAGATGCTCTATTTTTTATAGCCAGGTACCATCCACTTTCTTCACCACATTTGCTTATGCACCCATTTTGTCTTTAGCAATTCTGCTGTGATGGTGAGCATCACAGAATGCCAGATTGTTTGAGCAAAGTGTTCTCGCATTGAGGGAGGGCTTGAGCAGAGACCCAAAGTCTGTTCACTACCTCAATGTATTGTCATATAGTAATCTGTACATAGGCCAATATCTCTATTTTTATGAGTTAATATGCCTACTTTTCTCTCTGTGTGTGAAAAGACGACACAACCTGGGAATCCCTCTAACTTCCTTTCCCATCAGAGCTAAGCATGGTCTGAGTGGTTACCAGAGGAGGAAAAGTAGCACTGAAACTGACGTCAAGGTCTTTGTAGCCCATGGGCTCATGACAAACATGAAAAAAATATTTATTGAAAACAAAATAAGAAGGCAGCCCCAGAAGCAGGGAGGTAAATTAGGAGCAGCTGCAGCTCCATCCCA
>PVJH01039805.1:0-16160 GCA_004026705.1 Nesogale talazaci | reverse complement strand
CCCAGCTTTGCTCCTGGAGAGCTGCTGCTGGATGTGAACCATCAACCCTGTGAGCTGCAGTCCCGGACACAACCACTATGCCACCAAGGCTCAGACAGTAAACCACTTTTTGTCTATATGAGTATCAGCATTGTTTTCTGAGTGCTATGGTTACCTTTCCCCCTATTATTGGTATCTTTTGGTGAATATAAACAAGTTTGATCTTACCACTTTTTTCCTTGTGTGCAGTTTTTATTAATCTTTTATCCTATTTAAGAGGTCATTTAATTTTTCAAATTTGTTCTAGAAGTCTTATTAGTTTCAGATTAGAGCTAAATCTACACCATTTATGATTTTTTGAGGGGGGAGGCATCACTGCTCTCTGGTGGGAGTAGGAGGCCCAGCCTTGTTCCTGGAGAGCTGCTGCTGGATTTGAACCACCAACCCAGTGGGCCACAGTCCTGCACACAACCACTACACCACTGGGGCTCAGTCCATGGTTTAAGATTTCATGTATAGTGTAAGTACATTTTTTCACTCTAGCTTTAAACTTTTCTTAGCTGAAAGTGTACTTCCATCAAGGAAAAGAGCCTGCAAATACAAATTAACATGTCTGTGAAGCTATGGGATTTGTTAGATTTTTCGTGCTAAAGGGAGGGAGCGCCAACAAAGCCGTTAGAAAGTCCTCATTTGGGGCATAGGATGCCTGGTGGGACTTGATCAAGGGCAATACAGCCACGAGGGATTACTGAAAGTCAAATTAAAGTCAACCATGATAGTGGGACAAGTGGAAAGTAAAAGGAAATAGAGAGACAAAGAACTAGGAGACAAAGGATATTTATAGAGATCTAAATACAGGTATGTATATATGAAAATATATTTACATATAATGATAGGGAAATAGACCTATGTACGTATATTTATATTTCAAGTATTGAGGTAGCAGACAGACATTGGGCCTTTATGCAAGTATGCCCTCAATGCAAGAACGCTTTGTTCTAATAACCCAGCATCCTGTGATGCTTCGCTTCCTGACAGGACCGCTAACTGCAAATGTGTGCATTAACAAATGTGATGAAGAAAGCTGATGGTGCCTGGCTATCAAAAGTTAGAACATCTGGAGTTTTAAAGGCTTGAAGATAAACAAGCACTCATATAGCTGAAAAGTAGCAAAGCCCACATGGAGGAAGCACACCTGCCTGTGTGATCATGAGGTGTCAATGAGATCAGGTATCAGACATTAAAGACCCAGAACAAAAAATTCATACCAATTTGAATGAGGGGAAGTGCCCAGTAGAGACTCAGAGCCCATCTGTAGGCAACTGGACATCCCCTCACAGAAGGGTCACAAAGAAGAGATGAGCCAGTGAGGGTGCAGTACGGCACTGATGAAACATACAACTACCCTCTAGTTCTTTAATGCTTCCTCCCCTCCACTATCATGACCCCAATCCTACCTTTCAAATCTGGCTAGATCAGAACATGTACACTGGTACAGATAAGAACTCACAACACAGGGAATCCAGGACAGATAAACCCCTCAGGACCAATAATGAGAGTAGCAATGCCAGGAGGGTCAGGGGGAGGTTGGGGGAGGGGGCGGGAATGAGGGACCCATCACCAACAATCCATTGTGATCCCCCCTCCCAGGGGAACTGTGTTAGTCTGGGTAAACTAGAGAAACAAATTCATAGACACGCATATGGATATAAGGAAAAGGTTTATATACAAGAGGAATGGGACATTGAGAAAGCATCCCAGCCCAGTCCAGTTCAAAGTCATAAGTCTGTGATTTTTTTTATTGTTTTTTGGGGGGTGGGGGGGCATCACTGTCCTCTGGTGGTGGGAGTAGGAGGCCCAGCCTTGCTGCTGGATTTGAACCTCCAACCCAGTGGGCCACAGTTCCGTGCACAACCACTACACCACCAGGGCTCAGCCCTCAAAGTCCTAAGTCTGATAGTAGCCCATATTCCTGATACCAGTCTATAAAGTCTCTTCCGACTCATGAAGTCATAGGCCAGTTGGTGCAGAGACCCAGCACCAGCAGGGGTCTCCCCAGGGCTCCTCCAGCTTCCAGGGCTCAGGGTCCATCACCACATCCAGTGGTGGTAGAAGCAACTCAGCACTGGCAGGGGTCTCCACATGGCTTCCCCAGCTTCAGAGATCTGGTCCCATCAGGGTAAGGCTGTGTGGCTTCTCCTCCGGCTCATCCTGCTCCTCATTTTGTCTTGTCCGTGATTCGTTGTCTCTGAGACTAACTCACAACAACTGAGAAAATAGCTTCTCATCTCCACGAGGGAAATGTAGGGAGATTTCCCAGAAGTCTCAGGAGAAAGCCATGCCCACATGGAGGCCTCATTGCCAATTCAATGGCTCTCTCCAGATTGACAGACTAGACTCCACCCCTACATCTAAATCATGAAATTAACATAAGCACATGACCGTCACAGGGACAAACAACAGAAAAGTGGGTAAAGGGAGATAGAAGTCAGTGTAGGACATTAAAAATATAATAATTTATAAATCATTAAGGACTCAAGAGGGAGAGATGGTGGGGAGAGGGAGAATGAGCTAATGCCAATGGTTCAAGTAGAAAGAAAATGTTTTGAAAATCATGATGGCAACTATATACAAATGTGCTTGACACAATGGATGGAAGTATGGATTGTGATAAGTGTTGTAAAAGCCCCCAATAAAATGACTTTTCAAAAGGAAGAAAGTCCTCATTTGAGAAAAATAAAGCCATGTTATCATTGAACACTTGCAGAGTCCCATTTATTTACTATGTCAGGTTTTGGTAAGAAAACACTAATGACAAAATATGATTTGGGATCAAAATATTTTGTGTTCTGAGAAGCCTATGGGATATTGAAGTGCATTTGCCCTAGAGGCTAACAGAAGATGTTTCCTAGTGACTGTTACGAAGGTTAAAGTTCTGGCTGAAGCTGGAAGGCCGGAAATCATAGTGCTAGCAGTCAACAGGACTCTTTGACTTCTGTAATAGCTTCCTGAAACTGTGAAGGATAGACTGCCATTTCATTTCTTCGTTATTGTATCTTGTATTTTGCTATAAGCTCTAGTTGTTTGGTGTCATCAAGATGATTTCAACTTATAGCAATCCGATGTACAAAGAAGGAAACACTGCCTGGTCCTGCTCCATCCTCACTGTGGATGTTAAATTTGGGCCCGCTGCTGCATCTGCTGAATCAATCCATCCCCTGAGGGCCTTCCTCCTTTCCCTGTCCTTCTACTTCACCAACATGGTGTCCTTAGCCAGGGACTGGCCTCTTTTGACAACCTGTCTACAGAGGCCTAGCATGCTCTTCCAAGGAAAATACTGCTTTACTTGTTCCAAGACAGATCTGTTTGTTCTTTTGGCAGCTCATGCCACTTCCAACATTCTCCAGCTGAATCATAATTCAAATGCATTGATTCCTTTCTAGTCTTTCCTATCCAACGTGCAACTTTTACCTCCATGTGAGGTCAATGAAATCACCATTGCTTAGATCAGGCACACCTTAGACCTCCAAGAAACATCCTTGTTCTGCAATACTTTTTTTAAAGTTCTTGTGTGGCAGATTTACCCAATGCAATGCATTTTTGATTCCTCGACTGTTGATTGTGGATCCAAGTAAGACAAATGTCTGTCAACTTTAGCGTGAAGTTACCCATTGGTGTAATTGTGAGAATTTTGGTTTCCTTTACATTGAACTGAAATCCATATTGAAGACTGCAATCCTTGATCTTCATCAGCAAGTGTTTCAAGTCCTCCTCTTCACTGTATATGTCAGGTTGTTAATAAACCTTCCTTCAACCCCGATGCTGCACCTTCTTCATGTTAGCTACCTTCTCTGATGATTTGTTCAACATACACATTGAGTAACTATGATGAGAAAATACCAGCCCAATGCCTACTTTCCTTAATTTTCAACAAGGCAGTGTTCCCTTGTTCTATTCACCCAGTGTTCCCTTGTTGTGTTGCTCTGGTCCACATCCAGGTTCAACATGAGCACAATGAAGTATTCTGAAATTCTCATTCTCAATGATGTCCCTAGTTTTTTTTGTGGTCAACAGAGTTGATTGCCTTTGTAAAGTCAATAAAACACAAGTGAACATGTTTTCTGGTATGGTCTGCTTTCAGGCAAGATCCATCTGATATACATAATATTATTCCTTACCCCCTTATTCTGAAGACACCTGAATTTCTGGCATCTCCCTGTCAATGTGCTGCTGCAACCATAGTTGAATTATCTTAAGCAGAATTTTACTTGCATGAGAAATTAATGATAGTTTTTTAATTCCTGCATCCCATGGAGTCATCTTTCTCTTGAATCTGGAGTACAAATATAGATCTATCCAATTGGTAAACTTCGTCCAGAGACTTGCTATGGGATGGAAAGTAGCATTAAAGCACCAATCACTAAGAGAAACTTCTGCTATTGTTATAGAAGCCAAGAATCTACATATGTACCACAGAACCTTTGTAATTTGAAATAATCACTTAGCAAATCTTTTAAGTGTATCTATGGTAGATTGGCTCTATCTCCACCACTTGTAAATACAAAATGGTATTGTATCACTCCCTCTGGAACTCCTGCCCATATCAGGGCAGCTTTCTACTCAGCTCCCAATTCTTTCTAAATTCATCTGCCACTTGGTCCTCTAGGTCCTAGGAGATGGCCTTCTGCTAATCAGTATCTGTATTCCCTCACATACGCAAATCTATGGGACAATATTTATGATTGCATTTATTATCTATCTATCATCTATTTCTGCCTCTATCCATCTGAGGCTGTCATGTTCTTATGTTTATTTTGTGATTGAAATGTAGGGGTGGAGTCTAGCCTGTTAATCTGGAGCTGGCCATTGAGTAGCCAATGAGGCCTCTATGTGCGTATGGATTTCTCCTGAGCCTTCTGGGAAATCTCGCAATATTTCCCTCATGAAGATGAGAAGCTATCTTCCCCAGTTGTTGGGAGTTAGCCTGAGAGATGATTAATCATGGACAAGACAAGATGGCAGCGTCTGAGGAGCTGGAGGAGCCGGCAGAGGGACCACACGGCTTTGCCCTGATGGAGCCAGACCTCTGAAGCTGGGGCGGCCACTTAGAGACCTCTGTCAGCAATGAGTTGCTTCTGCTGTTGATGGACCCTGAGCCCTGGAGGCGAGGAGCCATGTGGAGACCCCTGCCAGTGCTGGGATTCTGCACCCACTGACCTGTGACTTCCTGAGTCAGAAGGAGACTATATAGACTGATTTCGGGCATATGGGTTAATATCAGACTTATGACTTTGAACTGGACTGGGCTTAATGTCCTGTTCCTCTTGTATATAAACCTTTATCTTATATTTATATGCATTTCTATGAAATTTATTCCTCTAGTCTGCCTGGACTAACACACCATCTTTTCTCTATTTCTTTAACCAAATTTTGACTAGGACAGCCCCTGTCTGTTGTATATTCTATACTTTGTATGCACAAAATACATAGCTTCATGATTTTTAACTTACTTCCTAAATGCCATGTGTTATGTTCCAAGTGCTTTATGGGTGCAAACTCTTCTAAAATTTTTATTTGTTTGCTTTGGTTTTGGTTTTGGTTTTTTGGGGGGCATCACTGCCCTCTGGTGGTGGGAGTAGGAGGCCCAGCCTTTGCTCCCGTGGAGCTGGAATTGAACCTCCATCCCAGTGGGCCGCAGTCCTGCAAACAACCACTACACCACCGGGGCTCAGCCCCTCTTCTAAAATTTTATAACAACTCTGTGCAGTTGAAATTATAATTGCTATCCTTTTACAGATGAGGATATTCAACCACAGAATATCGAGTAACTTATACCTGACCAAGGCAAAACAATAGCTTGATATTCTCATTAATAATAATAATAAGGAATAACAATCCAGATTATATGAGGGATTTTTCCAGTACTTTCTATTTGTCTTCTGAGTTAATGTCTTAACACCTGAGAAAATGAGGTCAAAAAATTAAGCAATGATACAATTGATGTATTAAATGTTATAAAAGCTGTTAGAGCCTCCAATAAATCATTGGGAAAAAAAATTAAGTAAGTCATCCAAGAACACAGGATGATGGTGGTTCTGTTAGAATTTGAATATTTTTTGACCAAACTGCAACTTTACCCAGTACCCTTCCACTTTTTTCCTACAGATTACATTGAACAGATGAAAAAGAAGAACCCATATAGCACAAGGTCACTAAGACCTCTCTTGCCTGCAGCTGGGGTCAGTACACATTATCTGACATTTACAGGTAAAAAGTTGAGGAAGAGAGTGGTTAAAAATATATTCAACAGGGCTGAGCTCCGGTGGCATAGTGGTTGTGCGCAGGACTGCGGCCCACTGGGATGGAGGTTCAATTCCAGCAGTGGGGCTGGGCCTCTTACTCCTACCACCGGAGAGCAGTGATGCCATATATATACATATATATATATGTCCAACAGCAGATGATAAGGCTGGGGTTCAAAGTCAAGTTCTCTACCTTTTAGTATGATGAACACAGCCATTGTTCTGTTTCCTGCCTTCTTGACTTAGGTCTCCCCAGAAGCAGATGCTGGAATAGGATTCTAGGTAAACCAAGGGTTCTCAACCTAACAGGTTCTCAAAATGAGAATGTGGGAGTTGAGACAAGAAAGGGCAGAAAGCCAACAAACATAAGAAATTCATTTGGGGAACTCTGGGAGATAGTGCAAAACAATTACTTCATAGCTTGCAAGTTGCTCTTGGGAGACAGTAACCCCCAGTTTGTTTGTGTAGCTCCCGCAGGCAGAGAGAGCTCTCCAACAGGAGGAAACCTAACTGGTGGCCATGGGAAGTTAGGAATAAATGCTTTGGAGTGACAAAGGTTGGGGAGATAATAAGCAGGAACCCTCTAATTGCTAAACCTTGTATCTTGACATACTCACCAGTAGTTTCCCAGAGTTTCCACTGAAACCCTGGATGACATAAAGAGCTAATGTGTTTGACAGTTAAGTGAAATGTTGGAGGTTTAAGTTCACTTAGACGCCCCTTAAAAGAAAGGTTTTGTTATCAACATCCAAAAACATCACCCCTTGAAGTCCCTCCCGAGCACATTCTCCTCTGATACACATGGGTCAAGAATCAGCAACAACTCAATGGCTACTGAGAATGACAGCAAACCTTCTTTGGGGTGCAGAACATATGACTTACACGGGGAACTGAGTGGTAATTTGAAAGAGCATAAGTGCTTGACAACAAATTCTAAGATTTTTTTGCCCACCTGTTCTTGTGTGTTTGGCTAAACTTTTCTTCGACACAATCCAAAAATGCACTGTAGACATCCTGCTTCCTTTCATATCTCTTCAGGAAGATGGTGCCAAGGAAGTTAGGAAAAACAAGAACAGAGAGATTGTAATTTTTTTTATTGCTACCTAACAATGTTTGCTGTCAAAGCCTGTTCACATGCTCAGGCCCTAACATGTTCAGCTTAGAAATACAGAGATAAGGAAGCAGCTTGATTTGCCCAGAGCAGATGTGAGTCAAGGAGAAGCAAGCCTCCCCACCGTCTCTTTCTAATGACGTCACAGAAGAGCCTGGCCAGACGTTCCAAAAAGAAATTGAGCTGCTCACGCACTTGATCCAGGACAGGAATATATTTTCTGACTTTTTTATATTGCTGGTTGTTTCTTCTTTCTTGGTCTTTATTTTTATCTTCATATTGTTTTTTTCCTTTCTGTTTCATTTTGCTTTTTGTTGTTTCTGTTAGGTGTCCCAGCTTAGGAAGCACTGCAGGAGTGGACGCATTGAGAAAATAATTGAAGAAATGGTTTATTGGAGGGGTAGGGCATTGCAGAGGTCAGGGAAACTGGAGAGAAAATACTGAATGTGGGAGGGAGGAGAGAGGACTAGAACTGCTGGTGATGTGTCTGTATACATCTCTTCTTAAAAGGGACTTAACTGCGGAAGTGTATGGTATGTGAATTTTACCTCAAGCAAACATTTAAAAAGAAAATAAGCTGTTCCTAATGAGGCAACAGTATTTTAGAGACAACACGCAGATCTCAAGTGCACCATACCAACTCATTTTGTAGCAAGAAACCAGCTCACTGCTCTTCAGGCAGTGCAGACTGATGGTGCCCCTGTGCAGGGGTTCTGGAGGACAGCCTGCACTTTCCCTGCAGAGGAACTCGCAGGTGTGAAGCACTCAACTGTGGTTAGCAATCCAGGCATTGCCCACCTATTGGTAGTAAGAAAAGCACAGGAAAAAAACTAGATATCAGTCCCCTTTGTATTGAAGGGGTTTGCAAGCTTTCTTTACTTTGGATTCTGTGCACTAAACATTTGCCCCCCTGTCATCGCATCTACTCAGATTCAACAACCCTGTGTCAGGCCTCTGAGAGTGAGTCACTACCGGAAAAGCAGCCTCATGTTTGCCTCAAGAAGCAGTCTCTGGGTTTGAGCCTAACCCACAGCCTCACCCCGCACCTTGCATTGTACTATAGAGCGAATTCAAAGTTCCTGTCCTACCCCAACTGCTATCACAGAGCCGAAGACGTTTCCCAACAGCTGTAAAGTAAATCAGACTCACCGAGAATGAAGCCGATCTAATGGGCCATGGGTCTGGGTAAAATTAGTTTTGAATCCCAACTGCATTCACGAGGCTTATAGGTAATAAATCTTTCTGAACTGTTCTTCTGTTTATTGCCTTTCAGTAACTGGCATCCATACACTAGACATACAAAGACAAATGAGCAACTTGGCAATTACAACTGTCTTCATTCATGAATTCTCTCAGAGTATGCTGTCATTTATGGGACGTCAGGACCCAGGAGTGGCAAAATAAAACTTTGCTTATCATTTCTAGAATTTATCTTGTAATTAATGTGGTCCTTCTGTTTCAAAGTCCAATTCAAGTCCCATTTTCTTTCATCTCCCCAGAAGCCTTTTTATAAAACTTCTCAATTACTACTTTACAACCTGGAGTGTATCTTGAATTCTGCTTTATATTTTACTAAGAAGTTTCTTGAGCTCCCTGGCTGTATCCTATAGACTGTCTCTGGCATTTTCTCTCATTATGGGTTACTGTAGCACATACAAGGAAAACCTAAGTGTTTCATGTCAATTACACACCTAAACTATACTTTTATCATTATAACCCAAAAATATGCACGTGATTTTTATGTACTATATTAATTTTCCAATTACAAAAAATTCTCGTTTTTGGGCTGAGCCCCGGTGGCATAAGTGGTTGAGTGCGGAACTGCGGTCCATGGCATTGGTGGTTCAAATCCAGCAGCAGCTCTCTGAGAGCAGGGCTGGGTAGCTCCCACGACCACCAGAGGGCAATGAGGCCCCCAAAAACAAAACAAAACAAAACAAAAAATTCTGGTTTTCAATACAAGAAAACAGCATTCAATCACTTATATCTTAATGATTTGTTCATAAATGATATGCAATTTTAAGACATAAATATAGCTTGCAACTGCTGGTCATCACTTCTAAGTGAAGTGCACTGAGCAATCCACATTCCCTCGAGAGAAACACTGTACTAAGGGTGCGGTGACATGAAGCAATCATTGCTCACAACGATCCTACGATGTAGATTCAATGAGAGTCAATACATTTTCTAGGTGGGGGAAGCACGGATGGACAGCTCTTATAACTCAGGTCAGTGAAATCAAGAGTCAGAGGGACACATTCTGCCTCCAACAGCCACACTCCTCATAGTATGTTCTCTTTGTTCTCTTTCTTCTCTACTCAGGACAGATTGAGTAACAAATCCAAACTAACAAGCGAGTAAGCAGGTGGGTATTCTGCCATTGACACACTGGGCATTTAAGTTTTTAGCCTATCATTGAAAGTAATAGTTTTTAAAAATTTAGCTGCAGCATTTTTTTTGCAACTAGCACAATCACAGAAATAGCAGGCACACATACAAAGCCAGGAAATTGAAAAATTTTGTTTGAAAAAGACAGGAATGGGGGGCGAATAACAAATATGGATAAAGAGAGACAGCTGACAGTGTAAGATACAAAATAACAACAATGATATATAATTGATCAAGGACTCAGGAAGGTGGGCAGGCAGGGGAAGCGGGTGGGTGGAAAGGGGCTGTAACCAAGGACTCAAGTAGACAAAAAATGTTTTGGAAATATTGATGGCCACATATGTACAAGTGTGCTTAATACAATTGAGTGATGGATTGGTATAAGATTTGTAAGAGCGCTTCCCCCACCCAACCAAAAAAAGTGATTATCAAAAAAAGACAGGAATATACCACACATGCCTCATGACATTTCCAGAAGTGAACTTTAGTCTCATTCACCCTCACTCAATTGTCTGGAAATATTGCTTTTGATCCTATTTGTACGATATATGTGTAAGCCATGATCAAGGAGTCATAGTTTGGGTTTGAAAGTCCCCTAGGAATCAGAAAACAAACAACAGAGGGTGTGCATTTACTTTGGGGCCATTCCCAGCAGGTTCTGAGAGCAGCAGAGTTCCTTGTAGCCCATCTGCTACCAGGCACTTCGCACAGGAGACAGGTGGAGAGGGTTGCAAGTGAGCCTGGGCCAGCAGTCCTAACAAGGGCAGTTTCTCCGGTAGAAGAACTTATTTTCTCTTGCATTGAAAAAAGCTGTTTGCAGAGCAGGCAAGGACTCCTATGAGGAGAGGGGCTGCTTTAGAAGCTTGAGGGTAGGCTAGTGAAGTGATGCTGCGATGAACCAAATCTTCAGGCCTAAGTTACCAATAGGACAACTTAACATTGAATCCATTGGGCAGAAATAAGAAATTTAAATTGAAGTCAGCAACATTTAAAAATATTGATAACATGACTTTATGAATACAGCCTATAAGGTGGCTTCCCTGACCTAACTCTCAGGCCTCAGGATCGCCCAGGAGCTCAAGATGCTTCTCTCTCTCTCTCTCTCTCTCTCTCTCTCTCTGTGGTCCCTTTCCTTCCCAAAAGTCCTTCCCTATCTCTAATAAAGCCTGTATATTTGCTATTCATCCTTAAAAAAAGAAAACAGCCTAAGAAGGTTGCACAATATGAAAATCGTATAATCTATATGTCTATCATTTTATTGACATAAAATATTTATGTTTCTCAATATCATTATGAATCTATCATGCAGAAAACTTATTTTTATAATCATGGCAAAAATATGATAATAACTTACCTTTACTTAGGTCTCTTGACTGAAATTTTAAGCCAAAAGGATCTCTTTCATAAGTAGTCACAAAGTTTGCTAACGCAGCTTGGTACTAGATATATAAAGAAAAATTACATTATTATAAACCAATATTTTTTTACTGCTGATTTTGTGGTTGGAGTTTTAATTATTAAACATTTTACTAAGCAAATGCAACTTTGATACCCTTGTAGCTTTTAAAACTTGTGAATAGGGCTGAGCCCCGGTGGCGTAGTGGTTGTGCGCGTGACTGCGGCCCACTGGGACGGAGGTTCAATTCCAGCAGTGGGGCTGGGCCTCCTACTCCCACCACCGGAGAGCAGTGATGCGCAGCCCCCCCCCCAAAAAAAAAAACAACTTGTGAATAAAAAATTGAAATAATAATCTAAGACTCAAGATACTATTTAAACAGTGGCCTTTATAGTAGACCACCAATGCTAGTTGGCCATCAAGTCAATTACTCTTGTGTTGTGGAATAAAACCGTGTGCCACGGGGTTATCAAGGTCACAGCCTTCGGGAAGTATATCTCCAGGCATTTCTTGCAAGATACTGTAGGTGAATTTAAACCTCAAATTTTTAGGGTTTTTTTGGGAGAGGGGGATCACTGCCCTCTGGTGGGAGTAGGAGGCCCAGTCTTGCTCCTGGAGAGCTGCTACTGGATTTGAACTGGAATTTTTAGTTCTTAATTGAGTGTTTTGCATTTTATTGAACAAGGTACTATTTCACTAACCCTTGAAAAATGGGTCCCTGGCAACACAGTGGGGCAAGTAAGTTAAATATTGACTGCTAACTGCAAAATCAGTGATTCAAACACATCAGGTGCTCCTTGACAAACGGCTGCTTTCATATAGAGTTACAGTTTGGGAAACCCTAGGGAATAACTCTATCCTAGAAAATCTCTCTGAGTCTGCACTCACATGACTGCAGTGGGTTGGGTTTAGGTTTGAGTTTTGAGTGACTATATTAGAAAGCATACTTCACACAGGACAGAACTAACATTTTCAGAACTGGGGCGGGGGCCTTCATGTTAAATGCATGTAAAAACAAAGCAAACTGTCTGCAATTGAGTCAGCGCGTGAGGACCTGCAAGCTGCTGCTTTGATCGAGTGGGTTGCCAGTCCTACCTTCTGCACACTTCTCGGTGGGTTTGAACTGCAGGCTCTCTGCTGTGATCGAACTCTTAGACATTTGCCCTTGCCAGGGACTTCCTTGAAACAGACACTTATCAGGAACATAGCACGGATATTGAACAAAGCTGAGATAATCAGTCTAGAATAAACTGTTGATTATTTTTAGTAAGGTGTAAAACACACTCATTTTCCTTTTTCTACTGGCTTAATAAACCAGTTTGAATTGAAGTTTGTATCATCATTATAAGTTGGTGAGGAAATAAAATATCACTCTATTGAAAGCTGGGGGGAGCAATGTGAACATTAACAGTGAATTTGGGGAGGGACCCACTGAAGTGGCATAGGATTTTCTTCTCAGCAAATGGCTCTAACTCTTGTCACAATTAGGGAACTAGTAAAATCCCCAAAGAAGGAAACCATCTGAGATGGCTGAGATGTGTCACCAATTAAATATGATGTGAGACCAAGTTAGAAAGCCTGCTCTTGCATTTCAGTTTGTGACAATACTGACATCTGGTGTTTGCACAATTTATATCACTTTGCCTCCAGCTCCGTCTCCTAGATAGAAGCCAATGATTGTAGTGCGGTGTCTTTGAGTCTATGCCAACGTCCACAGTGACACAATACAACGAAGTCGAACTCCCCCCGGGTTCTCCCAGGCTGCAAGGTTTTTCGAAGCAGACTCTCTCTGCCTGCAGAAATCAAGCCTAACATGCGTCAGCGGTACAGTGGAGAGCATAGCTGCCTTCCAGAAAGCAAGTCTGGCGAGTTTGAGCCACCCGCTGAAATGTCTGCAGATGATCGTTTACCCATGACACCACCAGGGCTTCTTAGAAACAAATTAAGTGAAAATTAAAGTATCTTCTGATCCTTTAAAGTCTATGTATTCAACTCTTCTAATCCTGACTATAACTAATGAGATGTTTACATAAACCAGTGTCATTTAATATCTACTTGGCCTCTGCTTTTCCCCAAATGACAATAGATCTTGCTAGAATAGAATTAGGTGCTTACATGGCCTGCTGTTCAAGTAAAGACAGTTATAAAGCCCCTGGCTTTCTGGGTTTCCCAGGATTCAAGCTCATACTTCTTTAGAATGAATTGTGTTTAATAAGTCTGTATTCCAGACCTTGTATTGCAGACATTTTGCATACTTTGCATAGTGACTCCTTGATTAGTTATAATCACCACATGACATAAAATTAGTGCTTACATTATTATCCTGTTATGAATAATTTGTAATTTGTCCCGAACTCTTGGGAAGTAATAGAATAGAGATCATCTGATGCCTATTCTTCTTAAATGCCATCTCACATTTCTCCAATGGCATTCATTCCCTGCCTTCTGGAGAGGAGATGTTAGCAGCCCACAGCCCTGGTAGCCCCGTGGTGAAGCCCTCAGGGTTAACCCAAAGGTTGGCCATCTGCTTCCATAATGATGGCTGTCTACAAAGTTCTTTGAGTCAGTTTCACTCAACTCTGTAGGTCACTACGAGACAGAATGAACTCAGTGCCACCCACCCACAGCAAAACAACACTTTCAGTCCTGCCATTTCCCTGTTTGTCCCACAATGGAGTTAAGCATAAACTAATTTCATATTCTCCAGAGGTTGTTGCTGGTCGGTGAGATCAAGTCCGTTCTGACTCACGGCTGCCGTACATGCCACAGTATGAAACACCATTCAGCCTGCACTATCCTCACAACTCTTCTTCAGGGTGGGCCCCAGGGTTGTCACCATTTGTCCATCCATCTGGCTGAAGGTCTTCCTCTTTGTCACTGCCTCCCCACTTTACCAAACATGATGGCCTTTTCCGGGGACGAGTCTCTCCTGATGACATGTCCAAAGTATGGAAAACGAAGCTCACCATCTTTGTTTCTAAGGAGCATTCTGGCCGCACTGCTTCCAAAACAGATTTATTTGTTCTTTTGGCAGTCTATGGTACTTTCAATAACTTTAAACGGTGCCACAGTTCAAGTGTAGCAATTCTACTTTTTCCTTATTCAATGTCCAATTTTCACAATCATATGAAGTCACTGAAAATACCCTGGCTTGGACCAGGCACATCTCAGTTCTTAAAGTAATATCCTTGCTTTTCCACACTTTAAAGAGTTGCATTGTTTTAACAATGCATTGTTTTATCTCTTGACTTCTGCTTCCAGGAACATCGATTGTGGTTCCAAGCAAGATGAAATTTTTGACAACTTCAGTCCTGTCTCTGCTTATCATGATGTTAGCTACTGATCTAGTTGTGAAACTTTTATGTTCTTTACATTGAGTTGTAAGCCATGCTGAAGGCTGCAATCCTTGGTCTTCATTATCAAGTGCTTCAAGTCTTCTCCCTTTCAGCAAGCAAGTCCTCTTTTTAGCAGCAAGACTCACCATTCCCCATATTGCAGTATGGCAAATCTTCTTCATACGTACTTTGGACATGTTATCAGGAAGACCAGTCCATGGAAAAAGACAACATATGTGGTAAAGTAAAGGGACAGATAAAAAGAGGAAGATCCTGGACAAATAGGTTGATGCAATATTTGTAACAATGGATTTAAGCCTCAAAACAATTGTGAGGATGGGGAATGACTGGACAGTGTTTTATTCTGTTGTACGCCCATGTGACTATGAGTCAGAAACATATCCTTGTTGAATTATATTTTGATCTCATATTCCATCTTAAGTACAGCTCTTTTTAAGCTAATCAACCTAACTTGTCCAAATATTTTTTAAATCATCAATCATTAGAAAAATCAATTAAAATTATACAGCATCCACTAGCAACTTTTATTTATTCATCTATCTGTTATTTTAGAAGATTTCATTACTATTACAAAGATAAGTCAAAAAGTATTACTCCTCGGGTTCCAGATCATATACTCATGGATTTATTCCAAGCAAAATATGCTTAAACATGTCCTTATGTTCAGCAGATAGCTAATAGTAAGATCTCTTGGCAATATCTTTGTCTTAATTTTGTAAGTGTCTTACGAGCCCTCAATAAAAGTATTTGTGTGTGTATATATATATATATTATATATATATATATATTTATATATATATAAAGACGAAACATCTAGCTTCCAAAGGTATCTACTGATTGGGCATTCTTGGTAGAGATGTCAGCTCAGAAGATTATGGCAACAGTTTTCTAGGATCCCAAAAGGATGATCTTGATATTACTTCTTGAGGAACACAGGATGGTCAGGTGAACTTAGTAGGATGTTGTAAAAAAAGAATGGAAACCTACATTGATAAAGGAAGGGTCAGGAAAGTTGTGTCAAGGACTTTCTTTTCACCACATATTCATTCTTAGAAGACGGCAGGACCTCTCCTACAAGAATTCTTCTGGGAACTTTACTCCATACACCCTATAATCCTGAACTTACTCCTTCTGACTTTTTTTCTGTTCCCAACATGCAAAAAAAAAAAACCCATCCACATTAAAATGGAACATGATTTGATTCACTGGATGACCACGAAACTGTTACTTGAATATGATATAAATTGAAGAACACAGAACTCTTGAAGGGGAAAGGTGAGTCAAATGGTACCATCTTCATATATGCATTACCTAAATAATGAACTTGGTAGAAGGTACATCAAGAAACAAGCTTCATATTTTGTTAATTTTGTTTAGTAAAGATTGCTAAGGAGCATAGCAATACTTTTTGACTTACACTATAAATTCCAGATACCTGAAATCTATTTTCAGTCAACTCTAATATCCATTATTCTCTTCAAACCTAAGAAGGTACAATCTAAAGTTAGTCATCATACCTAACAGATATGTGTTTTCTCTTGCTCTGCTGTGATTTATTGATGAGTCTAAGTTGCATAAAAAGTAAATAAGCAGAATGATACACACTGGGTCTTATCTACCTCTTCTTT
>PVJH01039804.1:0-16154 GCA_004026705.1 Nesogale talazaci | reverse complement strand
ACTGTCTGCTCCCTTCAAATTGTACAGCCTGGGGAACCTGCTCGGCCTTGTCTGGGACGCTCGGCATCCCCGGCAAGGTGGTGGCGGTCCGGTTCCCCGCTGGTCGCCAGGTGGGATTGGAGCTGTCCCAGCAACCAGCACAGGAGACCACCCATGGGGGGAGGAGAGCGTCTCCTGGCCTGTCCAGGGGCAAGGGCCTCAGCTGTGCTGGGACCCCCGAGATGGCGGGGGGGGGGGGCTGTCTCACGGGGCCCCGGTGTCGTCGGCAGCCCTCCTCTGGACGCGGGGCGTGGACGTGGAGCACACGGCCCAGCTGGGCGGGATCCGCTATGCCAGCAGCTTGCAGCAGCCCAGGTCCGACTATCACCGCACGCTGACGCCCGCCCTGGAGACGCTGGTGAGCCGGGCGGAGGGGAGGGGCTCCCGGGAGCAAGGGAGGTGCTTCGGGGTCCGTTCTGTGCCCCTCAATATCATGTTGGACATCGAACTCTACGGATAAAGTGACCAGATGTCCTGCTTTTTTAAAAAATAAATACACCCGAGCCCCGGTGATGTAGTGGTTGTGCGCGGGATTGCGGCCCACTGGGACGGAGGTTCAATTCCAGCAGTGGGGCTGGGCCTCCTACTCCCACCACCGGAGAGCAGTGATGCCCCCCCCCCAAAAATATATATAATAATACTGTTTTTGCATTCTATGAACATTTTTGTTGCTCCATATAGACCAATTTTTTTTTTCTTTTTGTGTGTGTGGGTGGCATCGCCGCCCTGGTGGGAGTCAGAAACCCAGCCTTGCTCCTGGCGAGCAACTGCTGGATTTGAACTGCCAACCCTGTGGGCCGCAGTCCCCACATAGTAGACCAAATTTTTAAGCAAGAACTCACCCACGGTCAATGGTGTCCCGCTTAAAATCTGGTCACTTTCTCTATGGAGGCAATTCCAGGTGGAAGGAGGGTTCTTTGGGATATATGTTCATGAGGCTGTCAGTGGGATGGGACTGCGGGACTGGGGCCCACTGGGATGGAGGTTCAATTCCAGCTCACAGGAGCAAAGGCTGGACCTCCTACTCCCACCACCAGAGGGCAGTGATGCCTAAAAAAAAATTAAAATTAAAATAAACAATAAAAAAGTAAAAAAAAAAAACATTAATGTAATGTGGGTGAAGGGGAAAGTGACCAGATTTTAATATTGGTAAAGCGGAACACCATTGATGTTGACTGGGTGGGGTGGAGGGTGGGAGTAGAAGGTATATTCCCTTCCCATTCTCCCACCAGTCCCTAGCTTGTTGTGCATTCTTTCCCAATATTGACTTCTTTAAAACATCAAGGGGCACGGGGAAAAATTGTTTAAAATCAGAACTGTCCTGCCAAAAGCGGGATGTGAAGGGAGACAACAGACGGTGTAAGATAGGAAATCATAATAACAATATACAATTGATGAAGAATTCCCAAGGGTGGGAGGTGAAAAAGAGAGGAGTCTATACCAAAGGTTCAAGTAGGAAGTGCCTCGGAAATGAATGTGGCCGCATTCGTACAAATATGCTTGATACAATGGATGTGTGAAATTTTATAAGGGCTGTAAAAACCCCCAATAAAATGATTTTCAAAAACACCAAACAGGGCTGAGCCCTGGTGGTGTAGTGGTTGTGCGCGGGACTGCGGCCCACTGGGATGGAGGTTCGATTCCAGCTCCACAGGAGCAAAGGCTGGGCCTCCTACTCCCACCACCAGAGGGCAGTAATGCCCCCCAAAAATATTTAAAAAAAAAAAAAACACCAAACAGATATTAATGAAAGCTTCCAGAATGGAAAGTTGTGATATGATGGAATGTTTAAGTAAAGGATGGAACCAAACAAGAAAATCCATTTACGTCACGTTGCCTCCAAGTCACAGAGCCCTGGAGGAGCAGATCTGGCCCTGTGGGGGTCTGAGGCCCTCCATCTTCCCCGGAGACTTGAACCCACCACCAGCCTTTCGGTGAGCAGCCAAGTGCCGGATCCTGGGGTCCCGGGGCTGCTGGGCAAAGAGGACAGTGAAGTCTGTCCAGCCGAGGAGTGAAGATGAAACGCTACGTGGGCGAACCCAGAAAACATGATCGGGACTCCAGCCACAGAGAGACCACCGTGGAGTCTGGTCCCCTGACAGGAAGTGCCTGATCCCTGCCTGACACAATGACAGGAAGTGCCTGATCCCGTTGACAGGGAATGTCTGACCCCATTGACAGGAAATACCTGACCCAATGTCAGAAAGTGCCTGAGCCTGCTGACAGGGAGTACTTGATCCCATTGACAGGAAGTGCCTGTTCCCAATGACAGGGAATGTCTGACCCCATTGACAGGAAATCAGGAAATGCCTGACTGAAGGATAGGAAGTGCCTGATCCCGGCTCACAGGAAATATCCGACAGAGGCAGGAAGGGGGTCACTGGCTGCCAGGGGTGGGGCAAGAGGCGGAGAGTGCCGGCTGGTGGGTGGAGCTTCTTTTTTAGAGTCCCAGAACTTCCCAGAACTACACACTGGTGCGCTTTGGACAGTAAGATAGAAGCAGTGAATACACAATTGTACAGGCAGACCTCATGTTAAGGCACTTCGCCCTAGTACACGTCACAAATCGCAATTTCCCGCATAAATGGATGGTTGGTGTACAAGCCTATGGACGCCACTCCCCCCCCCGCCCCCCCTCCCGCCCCACAGCACAGGCTGACTTCGCCGCTCTCTGGTCCATGATAAGATGATGGTGTTCTTGGTGCTCTGGTACTGCTGGGTAAGCGTCCGGCCGCTAGCCGCAAAGTCAGCGGTTCAAACCCACCAGTCCCTCCTCAGGAGAAAGAAGAGGCCATCTGCTGCGACAGCAACACACAGCCTGGACGACCCTTCCTACGCTCGCTGGCCAAGGCTCCGGGGTGATTGCCGCCACCTCAGAGCCTCCAGGGCGCTGTTAAACGCTCGTTGTCTCCCCAAGTCTGTTCCAAATCACAGGGACCCAACCGACCGGACAGGGTGGAACCGGCCCCGGGAGTTTCCCAGGCTGTCAGTCTTGATGGGAATAGAAGTCCAGGTCTTTCTCCCTCAGCGGAACTGGTGGGTTCAAACTGTGGACCTTTCAGTTAGCAGCACCACATGTTCTACGTTGACTCCATTCAAAAGTCAAAGCCATAAAAGCAGACTGCATGGGGTGGGAGGGGGGGGGGAGGGGGCAGCTCTTTAGAAGGAAGAACGGTCCCCAACAGCGAGCGCTGTTATTTCTTATATTTTTTGAGCCAGGAAACCGTCTCAGCTAAGCAAGCAAGAGAGAACAAAAGCAGAATTTCGAGCTCAGCGCTTAATTGCACGTAATTGCCTATTCTGGAGGATCCTGGTTGCCATGCCTTCTTCTGGGGACACTTAATTGCCGATTCTATAAGTTCCCCGTTGCCATGCCTTCTGGCCCCTCCTGGGATCAGGCAGGCAGGCATTACAAAGTTTCCATTTCGCAATACAATGAGGATTTACAGGAATTGGCCTCCGTTAGGTTTCCAAAGTTCAAACACAACATGGCCATACTTGAGCTCATTCCACAACCTAAGGTCTGGCCCCCCACAGATGGGGGCCAGTTACTGGCACTCTGTTTCAGCGGTCATTTCAGCTGGCCTAGTTCTACCATGGGTCCTGTGTGGCTAACAGATTAACCGTCTGTAACACGTCAGGGCAGCCACCCCCTAACAAAGAATCACGGGGGCTGAGCCCCGGTGGCGTAGTGGTTGTGTGCGGGACTGCGTCCTACAGGGTTGACGGTTCAAATCCAGCAGCAGCTCTCCAGGAGCAAGGCTGGGCCTCCTACTCCCACCAGAGGGCAGTGATGCCCCCCCCCCAAAAAAAACCAAACAATCACGGGTCCAGTGGGCGCAATTGTACGGCTATCACATATAAAGGTTATAGCGAAGTGATAGAGAGTAAGAGAGAGGAGAGAGTTAAATAAAGGAGTCAGACATTTCATGATAGTGTGCCCTCCTCAGCCCTTCTGGATGGACCACGTGGGGATGCAGGGGGGAGAGGGGTGGCAAGAGAGAGAGAGTCTCCTCTCTACTTGTGACCAAGGCCTAGATAATCTAAGGGGTGTGATTACAGGCTACCACACACATCATAGGAAGGGGCTGTACAACAGGCTGATGCAGTGACAGGAAGGGGGTGAGCTAGGGGTGTGCAGGCAATCAGAAGGTACAGTGACCAGACGTCCTGCTTTTTAACAATTTAACAACGTCCTGCGGCGTTTTGAAATCAAAATCAATATATGACAATACTATTTTTGCGTTCTATGAAAATTTTTGTTGCTCCATATAGACCAAATTTTTAATCAAGGACCCCCCCTCCCCTTCCCCCCTCCCCTTCCCCCCGGTCAATGGTGTCCCGCTTAAAATCTGGTCGCCTTAGACTAGAGGGATACACATGTGACAAGAAGGGCAGAGGCTGAGCCCCAGTGGCATAGTAGTTGTGCGTGGGACTGCGGCCCACTGGGTTGGAGGTTCAATTCCAGCTCCACAGGAGCAAAGGCTGGTCCTCCTACTCCCACCACCAGAGGGCAGTGATGCCTAAAATACAAACAACAAAACAAAACAAGAAGGGCAAACCCTAGACTCAATACGGCAGCCTACCCTTGCTCACTCTTGAGTGGGCTTGTCCTCCCTCCTCCCCGGGCTCTCCTTCAGGGAAACAATCCACCATGCTTACAGAAGGGAGTGGGCCCTGCTTAGGGTGGGACAGAGGACACCATCGGATGGCTCTGGATGGCTGAGAGCCCTGAGGGAGGACGACCCCTAACGGACCTCCGAGTGTGGAGTCCTTCGCCATGTGTGGCAGCAGCCTCTCAGGTCTGGCATCTGTGGGGGAGACAACTTGGGGAGAAATCTTTCTGTGCCCCACAATTCTCCCTTTTGTTTCATGTATCCAAAAGAGCCACACAGGCAACATGGTTATTTTCTATACACCGAAGGGTGTCAAGGCGAAGTTATAGACAAAGTTAACTTGGCCACGTCAAAAATTCAGGCTTACAACAAACATCTTGAATCCAGGCATGGGGGATAAAGCCCCCCTAAGCCCCTTTAACATTGGCGGGGGGAGGTGTGAGAGGGGTTGATGCTGCAGGGGTAAGAGATGGAGAAAACAGGAGTGTCTCTTCTGTGGGGAGACAGCATCAACCACGTGCTCCAAAATGTGCTTGGACTATCTCGAACTCACCAGAGTGCTGGCTTTCCCACCATGGAGCACAGTGCCAGGCAGGGAACAAGCGCCAGTCAGATTTCCCTCAGCGCTCGTTTCCCACAGTCTGACATGGGACCCACGGTGCCCCCAGGCCTCCTTAGCCTACCCTTAAAGCTGGTTACCCACTGACGACTAGTTACCCACTGACAGCTGGTTATCTGGTTCCCCACTGACGACTGGTTATGACTTACAGCTGGTTACCCACTGACGGCTGGTTATCTCCTTGCAGCTTGTTATCCACTTACAGCTCATAAACTTCGCAAATGTATATTCTGTCCCCTTGCAAAGAAGGGAGGCGATTTTCTTTCTTTTTTTTTAATGGGGGCTCTTAACAACTCTCATCACCATCCATCCATCCTTTGTGTCAAACACATTTGTACACATGTTGCCAACATCATTTTCAAAACATTTTCTCTCCACTTGAACCCTTGGTATCAGCTCATTCCCCCTCCCTACTCCCTCCCTCCCTCAAGAACCCTTGACAAGTTATATAATATGTATATAATATATATTATATGTTTTTTCATGCCTTACACTGACTGCTGTCTCCCTTCACTCATTTTTCTGTTGTCCATCCCCCTGGGAGGGGGTTGTATGGAGATCATTGTGACCGGTTCCCCCTTCTCCCTGCATCTTCCCCTTCCCCTCCTGGTATCGCTACTCTCAGAGGGGAGGTAATTTTCTGTAGAACCCCCATCATCATCCCTCCCCCCACAGAGCTATCCAGCGGAGGGGCAGGGTCCACAGGCGACTCTGTTCTCTCATTGCAGTTTTTAAGTAGCTTCTGGAAGACCAAGCTGGAGCCCAGCTGCGTGGGCTGCTCCGTGCTAGGGTACAGGTGAGCCGGGCCTCGGTGGGTGGGGTGGGGGGCGCTACGGGCTATCCCTGGGAGATTCCAGAAGCTTCCAGCTGAGAGCAGCCCCGCTCCAGGGCCCCCTCTCCTCCTGCAGGGACAGGAACGGCAGCGTCCTGGTGCATTTCCAGCTGCACTTCCTGCTGCGAGCTCTGGGGACACTGAGCCTGGGCCCCGAGGAACAGCTTCTGCAGCAGGGCCTGCGGGCCAGGCTTGGGGAGCGCGGCGTGCCCCTGGGCCCCTACGGCACTCTCCTGTCAGCCGAGCTTACGGGTGAGTGGGAGACCTAGCCGACACCCCCCCTCCCGGGTGGGGGTAGGGTCAGATTCTTCTTCATTCCCCTTGACCTTGCTCTTCAAGGGTTGTTCCCTGCCACCCCTGAACTGGCATGAGGCCTTCGTCACCTTGACACCTTCTTCTAGAACTTTCCGTGAGGATGGAAATGGCCCCTGCCTGTGCTGCCCACGTGTCTCGTGGCCCCAGGCTGAGAGGAAAGGCTCTCTCCGTTTTGTTTCACGTCCTGTCTTTAGCTACTTAGTGTCAGTTTCACTGGCCCCCTCCCAAGTGTCCCACAATTCAAGCGTTCCATCCGTTTGGGAACCTATATCCTTCGGCCTCGCACTCAACATTACTCAGCTTATGATGAGCTGCTTTTTTTTTTTTTTCTTTTTTCAAATCATGGCCCCCTCCAAAGTAAATAACTAAAAATCACAAAACAGCCTCTGGGATGCTCTGCAGGTGGGCGCCTCACTAAACCCTTCCTCCCCCACGCATGGGAACCGTGCGCCACCTGTGGGGGTGGGGGTGGGGAGGAGAGGAGCTTTTTTTTAGCAGTCCTTTCCTTGATTTAAAAGTCCCATCTCCTACACTTCCATCGTTAAGTCGCCTTTAAAAAAAAAAAAGCTGTATGGGCATCGTTGCGCTCTGTTCTGGTGCTCCCGCCCCCCACTCCGCCCCCCGGTCCCCTTTGACCTCCGTACAGGAGGTGACTTGGGGTCCACGCAGCCCTGCGCTCTGTTCTCACCACCGCAGGCATCTTTTGTGCCCCAAGAATGTCCCTGGAACTCCACAGATGAGCTGGCCTTCTCTCTTCCTTTTCCTGCAGGAAGCCAGGCGGGGCCGCTCACCGAGAGGGATTTAAAATCAGGTAGGCGCCCCTCACTGCCCTTCCGCCCGCAGGGACCTCTCCCAGGGAGACACCTTTCAAGTGACAAAGGAAACCCCTGCTCCAGAACAAACCCCAGCCTCCACTGGGGTGACTCCAAGTGAGCTGGGGGTGTGAGCCTGGTAGACAAAATGCAAATTCATCGACACTCACAGGTGCATAAGAAAGAGCTTTATCTACAAGAGCAGTTGAATATTGTTTTTCTTTTGTGGGGGGCATCACTGCCCTGGTGGGAGTAGGAAGCCCAGCCTTGCTCCTGGAGAGCTGCTGCTGGATTTGAACCACCAACCCTGTGGCCCGCCGTCCCGCACACAACCACTGCGCCACCGGGGCTCAGCCCAGCAGTTGAATATTATTTGGGGGGGCATCACTGCCCTCTGGTAGTGGGAGTAGGAGGCCCAGCCTTTGCTCCTGTGGAGCCGCTGCTGGAATTGAACTGCGCACAGCCACTACGCCACCGGGGCTCAGCCCCCAGCAGTTGAATATTGACAAAACATCCTAGCCCAACCCAGATCAAGGCCCTAAGTCCATATGGGCCCATCTGCCCAATACCAATCTATAAAGCCCAGTTCCGACTCACACAACACATGCAAGGACACCGAGTACAGGAAGATCACAGGCCAGCGGTGGGAAGTCTTGCGGATCCAGTGGCGGTGGAGGCATCGGGGCCCAGGCCGGGGTCTCCGCGTGGCTCCTCCAGCTTCCAGGCTCGAGTGTGGCTGCATGGGTCTTGTCAGCAGGAATGTCTCCCAGGGAGTGTCTCTCTGCCCCACCTCCAGCGAGATGCTACCTATCTGCTTCACGCCCCCCAAGGAGGTCATCCAGCTGTGACCTGATTGACAGGCTAGACTCGGGGGGAGGGGCCTCCCCCAAGTTGACCCCAGAGGATGTCACTGCCGCAGCGGGCCACTGCTCCACCGGGGTAGGTGGGGTTTGCACCGCCAACCTGCAGGTGAACAGCTAAACGTACACAATCGTGTGCCACCCGGTAAAGGTTAGTGCCCCCCCCACCCGTATTTCTGTTTAATTGTGGCGGCAAAAAACACCAAACAGCCGGTTCCACATTGTCTCCAGGTGCCACTGGCCGACACTGGCGGCTCTCAGGCACCCCCCCTTTTCCGAGGGGCCCCTCCCACTCGCACATGAAGATCCAAGACGGCAGGCAGCGGGTGACGACTCCGTGCGTGTAAGGGAGCCCCCCCCCCCCCACGTGGGCCGGCGGTCACGTCCGGAAAGGTGGAGCAAGGGGGGGCGAGGCCGGCAAGGCTTGCGGCTCACCTGGCTGCACCATCGGTGCTCACGGCCTCCTGGGAGTGTGGAGAAGAAGCAAGGGTGTCTGGGGTGGGGGCGGGGGTGTTTGAGCTGCGCCTGCCCCTAGGCCCGGCGCTCTCCCCGCACCACAGGCAGGCGGACGCTGGACGTCCCCGGGGCAGACAGTGGCAGGATGGAGGCGTTTGGACGGTGGGGCTGGAGAAACGTGCGGAGGGAACAAAGGGACCCAAAGAAGTTGGAAGAAGTAAGGTCAAAGTGACCCCTGGTTTGGGCGTATTGTCCGGCGAGGCCAGTCCCGGGAGAAGGACTTCACGCTGGGGAAAGCTGAGGGCCAGCAAAAGAGGAAGGCCCTGGACGAGACGGCTGGACACAGCGGCCTCAGCGATGGGCTCGAGCACTGGAGCAATTGGGAGGAGCAAAAAGTCGGACCGGGCAGTGTTTCCTTCTGGGTCGGAACCACCCCAATGGCACCAAGTGGCGACACTGACATAAACGCGCTGACCCTGAAGTGCCCGTCTTCTCCGACCCTGAAGGGGTCCGTCTGTCCTGGAAAGAGCACCAGGCACTGGGCACTTTCTCTGTTCATTCAGCGAGATCGCCGTTGGTTTCGAAGGACACTTGGGGGGGATGTTTTTCGGTGTACTATTCCTCCAGACGGGAGTGTGACAAGGCCTTCAGCTACCACGTTGAGCTCCAGGAAGCCTGGGTTTTAGGAGATTTTGAAATTCTGATCTGTGTAGCCCCTCTCTAGCGCCCTCGATCCCGTAGAGCGCCCTTCCTCAAAGTGTGCGGCCGTCAGGGTGGCCAGGCTCCATCCAGCTCTGGTCTCCTGGGAAGGGAGGCGCCGCTGTCCCTCCGTCTCCTCCCACCGGTCCCGACTGCCTTTCCTCTGAGGCTCCAGCTGAACATGAGCTCAGCTCAGACACGAGGAGGCAGACAGAACTACTAACACCCCTAAGGCTAACATGGGATGACCCAGAAAGCATGACCCGAAGCTTCCGAACCGACAGAGCTCATCCCACGAGAAGGCTGGCGGTGCGTCGGCAGCTCCAATAGCTGCATGTGGCTGTGATGGTGGCTCTTTCCATAATGGAGATCGATCCTGCAGCCTTCGCCAGTTGGGAAATATCTGTCTTACTCTCCAGCCTCATTCAGGGGAGGTAGGTTTATAGTCCCCTAGAAGAAAAGGTAAAGGAAAGGCCACTCTGAATTCTGTGTGGGGTGTGGCTTGTTTTTCTAAAACCCAGTAGTAACAAAAAGGTAACTAAAAGTCATTAAAAGGCTGGGTTTGGCGCTGAGCCCCGGTGGCGTGGTGGTTGTGCGTGGGACTGCGGCCCATTGGGACGGAGGTTCAATTCCAGCAGTGGCTGGGCCTCCTACTCCCACCAGCGGAGAGCAGTGATGCCCCCCCCCCCAAAAAAAGGGGCTGAGCCCCGGTGGCGTAGTGGTTGTGCGTGGGACTGCGGCCCACTGGGATGGAGGATCAATTCCAGCAGCGGCTCCACAGGAGCAAACGCTGGGCCTCCTACTCCCACCACCAGAGAGCAATGATGCCCCCCCCCCAAAAAAACAAAACAAAACCCAAAACAACAACAAAAAAAGGGCTGGGTTTTCTCGTCTGAAAGAAACTAGTGAGAGCTGAGCCCTGGTGGCACAGTGGTTGAGTGCAGGACTGCAGCACATAGGGCTGGTGGTTCAAATCCAGCAGCAGCTCTCCAGGAGCAAGGCTGGGCCTCCCACTCCCACCAGAGGGCAGTGATGCCTCTCCCCCACAAAAAAAAAAAAAGAAACTAGTGAGACCATGATCCTTAGTCATCCTTCAGCCCTGGACCAGAACTCCCCGCCCCAGGCTGTTCCCCCCTCCCCCATGGCTCTGTGGACAATGGACAGGCCCAGGAGGCCTGTCACACCACGTCGTCGTCATGCTGTCAGTCCCGACCCACAGCAACCTTAGGAAACACAGCACAGTGAAACACTGCACCGTCCTGGGACCTCCTCCGAATTGCCCCTGTGCCCGACCCCTGGATGCAGCCACAGCGTCCCTCCGTCTCCTGGAGGCCTTCCGCCTCCTCCCTGCCCTTCCGCGTGAGCACACGTGATGTCCTGACAACAGTCCAAAGTACGCCAGATCAAGCCTTGCCTCGAAGGAGCGAGCGCTCTGGCCTGATGTCTTCCAACACAGACCGCGTGGTACTTTGAATATCTTCTTCCAGATGCATCCGTCCCTCATTAGCCTCCGTGACCCAATGTCCGGCTCTCCCGTGTGCACAGGATGCCACGGAGAACGCCAGGGCGTGGACCAGGCGCGCCTTCATCCTCAAAGGAGCACCCTCAGGCTTCAGCCCTCTGAAGAGGCCTGGGCGGCAGGTGCACCCCATGCACCGTGGCTCTGGCTCTCTGGCCCGCTGCTTCCACGAGCCTCGATCGTGGACCCAAGCGAGATGAAATCCTTGACTGCTTCCGCGTTCCCTGCTGGGTCCGCTGTGAGGGGTGGGGTGCTCCTCTCTGCGAGGCTGCTGTCCTGCCCTTGATCTTCGTCCCCAAGGGCCTCGGTTACAGGCTAGAAGTCCGCATGCCTTAGGCTCACCAGCCACGGGACGCCAGGGGGACCGCTCGGGCCCAAGACAAGGACGGCGTCCAGAGGGTTGGGAGAGAAGGAGGGGCAGGAACAGAACAAGACGGGGAGGGGAAGGGTGGGACATGGGGCGGCCCATCGCGGGGACAAACTGTGAACTCAGGTTGAGCAGAGCAGAGATAGCATCTGCCACCCCACCCCGAAGGCGGCACCCCATCCCCCACCAAGACGTCTGTAAAACAAGCGAGCATGATTCTTGGTGGAAACATGGTGAAAGTCTGTGGTTGCAAAGGAAGAAAAAACAGGGAGAGAGTCTCAGTCACCTGGGCCCTCCATCCTGGCTGCAGACTTCACACCCCATGTGCCACTCCATGTGAATGGAGAGTTCCCGTGAGCCCCACCCCAACACACACACACACACACACACACACACACACACACACACACTCTGCGCGCCAAGGGCTCCCCTGCCCTCCATGCCCGCTGACTTCCCCTGCCCCGCCCTGTCCCTGCACAGATTCCTGAACAATTATGTCCCGGACACCCCAGAGGAAGAGCGTGGACAGCCGCGGGAGGGGGAGGTGGGGGGCGTGGAGGGGGCGTGGAGGGGGGTGGGGAACTCGGCTCTTCTCCGTCCCCAGGTCGCTGCCCTGGAAACGCCTTCTCCTGTGCGAGCGGCCAGTGCGTGAGCCAGGTGAACCCGGAGTGCGACGACAGAGCCGACTGCGCCGACGGCTCCGACGAGGCCCACTGTGGTCAGTCCCAGGGCCCCGGGCTCCGCCGACACCACACGAGTCCCATGTGCGGTCCCTGCAGGGGTGGTCCAGGCACTCCAGCGCTCAGAGAGTGACCCGTTCATGGGCAGGATGAAAGCCTCTGGTGCGCGGAAGTACCCCTTTCCTGCTCAGCAGGGGGGGGGGCAGGAGTAAGGAAGGTCCCCTTGCCCCACCCTCCCTCCCTGCCGCAGCTAGAAGCTTAGGCGAGACTGGGGGGTTAAGCCCACTGCGCATCAAATCTGTTCCAGCTCCACGGCATCCCTGTCAGACTGGCAGAACTGCCCCTGTGTGGCTCTCAATGGGGGTAGACGCCTCGCCTTTCTCCCCCAGAGCGTCTGGTGGTTTCAAACCGCTGACCTTGGGATTCGAGTCCCACGCGGATGGGCTGGCCCAAAGCCCCAAGCCTACTAAGGATCTCTTTCAACGTCCAGCCACCCACAAGGGGTTTGGAGGGACGGAGCTAGGGGCTTCCTGTGACCTTGAGTCCAGTACGCGACCTCTGGGCACAGGGTGGGCACCAGGGAGGGGCGAATGGGGTGGTAAGGGGACGGGGCGCGGTCAGCTGAGACCCAGGCCCGGCTCCGGGGGCCCCGGGGCCTCCTCTCCTGCAGACTGTGGCTTGCAGCCGGCCTGGAGGACCCCCGGGAGGATCGTGGGCGGCGTGGAGGCGTCCCCGGGGGAGTTCCCGTGGCAGGCCAGCCTCCGCGAGAACGGCGAGCACTTCTGTGGGGCCACCGTCGTGAGCGAGCGCTGGCTGGTGTCCGCCGCGCACTGCTTCAACGAGTAAGGCCGCCCCTTCCCCGGTCCACCCCGGCCACGCCCCTCCCAGTCTGGCCACGCCCCTGGCCACGCCCACTCAGCCCCCTCAGCCCCCTAGTCCCGGACGAAGGACATCTCCTGGGTGGCCCTTGCGCTTCAGAGGGGTCCAAAGAGCAGTGGGAGTCTGACTTGCACACTGGGGACCCCGGTTCGATTCCCGGTGTGCCAGGGGAGGTCGGCTGCGAGGCAGAATGGGCGAGGCAGGCGGATTTTTTCGGCTTCCCATATAAACGCGCCAGGTTAAATCAGGAGAGCCCACTAGGGCAGGGGTGAGGCGGGACCAAGGGGCAATTGTTCAGAGCCGCCAAGACCACCAGTGGAAGGGGTGGGAGGGGTTGAGTCAGTACCCTCCAGGCAGGAGACTCAGGTTTGATCCCAACCCGTGCAGCGCGTATCCGTGGGCACTACCCACCCGCCCACCGGCCGGCCTGGGGTGGGGGTGCTGACGGTTTCAGCGGAGCCCCTGGAAAGTGAGAGAGGAGGAAGAAAGGCCTGGCCACCAACTTCCGGAAACCTGCCGGTGACCCCTAGCCCCTGGGATCCCAGTCTACTCCTGACAAAGGAGGGGCCTCCCAGCCCCACCTCCTCCTGTCTACATTGTAACACTGTGTTACAATGTGTTACAATGTGCTGCTTGCGGGCATCACTGCCCTCTGGTGGTGGGAGTAGGAGGCCCAGCCTTTGCTCCTGTGGAGCTGGAATTGAACCTCCATCCCAGTGGGCCGCAGTCCCGCACACAACCACTATGCCACGGGGGCTCAGGCCAGATTTTATTTTATTTATTTATTTTTTTAACTCATAGGATTCTTTCTTAACACTGGCACTGCCATTTCCCTGAGCTCGGAGAGTGAGTTTCTGAGGGGCCCTTACCAGGCCCTTACCAGGTTGAACTCAGCGAGGGCAGGGCCTCCCTGCTCCCTCCCCCAGTCCAGCCCTTTGGGGTTCTGTCTTTATTTACATGGGGGGGGGGAGGCACTTGAGCTTTTGTTTGGTTTACAAGATTCCACAGCAATCCCATCTTTTCTGTGAACCACCACGTGTAGGGGCGCCCCCATGTCTTGGGGGGGCCGTGGGTGGGGGCTTTGCTCTGCTAATGCAACCCCGGCTTTGTAGGCTCCCGCCTCTCCTTTAGAAGTTGGGACTTCGTGGATGGTTGGGTTTTGCTGTTGCTGCAGTTCTGTGCTTTTGACAACGTTATAAAAAATTGTCAGTCGAAAAACCCACCCCACCGCCTGGTCAGGGAGCCCAGGGGACAGAGTCCAGCGGTCACTGTGAGCCCCCACGGCTGTACGTTTTGACGGGAGCAGACGGCCTCCTCTGCCCCCGCCCCCCCCGGAGCGGCTGGTGGGTTTGAACCACAGACCCATTGGTTAGCAGCCAAGCTGTTTCATCCCAGCACCACCTGACTGCCTGCGGGTCAATCCCACCTGCCGGCGACCCTGCAGCATGGGGGAGACGGCCCCTGGGGGTTCCTGGCGGGGACAGACAGCCTCCTCTTTCTCTCTCAGAGCGGCTGGTGGGTTTGAACTGCTGACCAACCAGCTAGCAGCCCAGCGCGTAACCGCTGTGCCTCCAGGGCGCCTGACCCTATTATACTTGGCCCAGTGGGGAGGTCTGGGAGCCCCCCGGCCCCCCACATCTGCCTGCGCCCCCACCCCACCACTGCAGGTTCCAGGACCCGGCCGAGTGGGTGGTCTACGCGGGCACCATCTACCTGAGCGGGGCCGAGGCCAGCACCGTGCGGGCCCGGGTCTCTCACATCGTCAAGCACCCGCTGTACAACGCGGACACGGCCGACTTCGACGTGGCCCTGCTGCAGCTGGCCAGCCCACTGCCCTTCGGCCGGTACGTCCAGCCCGCCTGCCTGCCGGCCGCCTCCCACACCTTCCCGGCCCGCAAGAAGTGCCTCATCTCCGGCTGGGGTTACCTCAAGGAAGACTTCCGTAAGCTCGGCCTGCTCGGCCTCCTTCTTTCTGACCTTTCCGTGGGATTCTGGGTGCAGAGACACACAGCAGAAGCCGGCCCCGCCAGGCCGGCACACTGCCCAGTGACGTCTGTGACAGCCCACCCCCACCCCTGGCTGCTTCCCTCCGCTCCTGTCCCCCCACCCCAGCCCTCTCCCTGTGGACCAAAGTTCGTCCATTTTGTTTGACCTGCTCATTGGCGCTGGGTCCACCCGCCACGCCGTCCGACAGTTCTCTCGCCTCAGAAAGAATGGTGTCGTCATCTAGACCTCACCACCGTCGGGTTCAGTCCATTTGCTTCTCCCTGAACTCCTTGTGGTTTGGGGGGTGATTTGTTTCAACGGTGGCAAAAATAGACACCACTCCCCACCCCCTTCTACCTGCGCCCTTCAGGGCCCTTGGTGAGACTCTGTGGGGTGCAATCGTTCTGGGCATCCCTCCCCAAGTGCTTCCGGCACCATCCACACGGACCCAGGGCCCCTCAGCAAAAGCGCGGCCCCTTTGCCCACCATCATGACAGGTCAAGTTTGGTTTCGTTCTTTTTCAAAGTGATTGTCTTGATACCCTCGTCACCCGGCATACCCTCCAATAGAAAAATCGCTTTCTGCGAGAGCTGGACCGCACATACTCGAGTATAAGCCAGCCCGAACGTCAGCCAGGCCCCTAATGTTACCACCGAACCGAATAGGAAATGTGCTGAAGAACTGGCTCATGCACGAGTAGATACAGTGTATACCTTCTCACATCAGTTCTGACGCCCCCTCCCTCATTCACTGATCACGCCCCGATTTCCCTCACCCTCCCTGCACATCCCCAAGTGAGTCAATTTTTTTAAATCATTTTCCTAGGGGCTCATAAAGCACCCATCACCATCCATGCATCCGTCGTAGGCAGAGCACATTTGTACACTTGTTGCCATCATCATTCTCTAAACATTTTCTTTCCACGCAGTCCCTGGTATCAGCTCCTGATAGTTCCCTCTCTCTCCTACAAACCCTTAATAAGTTATAAATTATTTTGTCATATCCTACACTGTCCGATGTCTCCCTTCACCCACTTCCTTCTTGTCCACATGCCAGGGAAGAGGCCATATGTAGAACCTTATCATCGGTTCCCCCTTTCTACTCCACCTTCTCTCCACCCTCCCAGTATGGCCACTCGCCCCACTGGTCCTGAAGGGATCATCTGTCCTGAGTTCCCCATGTTTCCCACTCCAGTATATATCCTTTGGTCTAGCTGGATTTGTAAGGTAGAATTGGGTTCTTGATAGTGGGATGGGGGGGGGGGGCGGGGAGGAGGAAGCCTTTGAACTAGAGGAAAGTTGCATATATCGTCATTGTGACCCAAGGGAGTCAATCTTATAACTATGTCATGCCACCATGATTCCAAAGGGAGGGGCACAAAAAGTGATCTTTATAGCAAAAGGTCAGACTTTGAAGTTGAGGAGGAGGCCGGGGACAGGAAGCTGGGACATTGTTGTGGGAGAGGGAAGAGCCCC